>CANUEX010047845.1:0-16479 GCA_948099535.1 Jatropha multifida | reverse complement strand
GAATGGTAAATTAGCATGATAGGACTTATGTGAATTGATACAACCATTTAGAAGTGCTCTGTGATTTTGAGTTGATTGGAGTTTTGGGGATTGGAGGAGAATTTATATTGGAAGTGTATATGTTTTCTTTATGTGGCAAGTCAATTTTTAGGGGAAACTCTTGCGAATTTTTCATAGGAATTTCCTTAAATATTTCTTTTAAATTTTAATTACTTGCCTCCTTATGGAAACTTAGCCACTTCTAATATATGATCTAGAGTAATAAGTGAGATAAGACAGTGCTCTGGCACCGAATGTGGCATCCGTCGTTTGGTCCTCTTGGATTAGGTGGCAGGTGTTACATAATCTTATTTCATTTGCAAGATTCCTCAGCAAAACATTTCATAACTTAATACTTATCATTTCAAAGTTTCTTAACTTACAACTTGTAAAACTTCCTTAAAACCCATACTTATGAAATTCAAAGCCTATATATTTAAAGTGTATACTTAAATGACATAAAAGAGACTAAAACCAAGCTTTAAAAGAAAAGAAATCATGCCTTACCAACTAAAAGGAGGTTCAGCTTCTTTGTGAAAATAAAGGAGGAATAGTTTCCTCCGTCAAAGTCTTAATTACTAAATCAAAATCACTACTCAAAACCATTAAAATCACTACTTAGAGCATATTTACCATAAAACCCATTTTTACACATTCAAAACCTTCTTTAAGTCTTGAAAAATTCTTAAACACTAGAATTCAAAGTAGAGGTTTAAACTACCTTTAATTTATTTATCAACTAACTCATTAAAGTCCAAATTAAACATAAAAATCAAAGAACACAAAGGGCCCTTCACCTTATGTGATTCGGCCACTCTTGCCAATGAAAGGGGAAATGGTTTTCTTTTCAAATTAACCACATTAACTTAAGGAGAAACCCTTCAAGAACACATAAATATCAAAAGAAAGCAAAAGCATGAAACCAAAACTCAAGCCCTTCCTCCTCAGGAGGTTCAGCCAACCATGGTTGAAGGGGAAGGAGGTGTTCCTCTTCCCATTCAAGCATTCTATCATGCTTAGAAATCATCCCAAATAACACAAAAACAATCAAATTACCAATTCCCCAACACAATTCACAAAATTCTCAAAATTCATTCAAAAACCTAAAAATTGAATGTAACACCCACCGCCCAATCCCGGAGGACCAGACGACAAATGCCACATTCAGTGCCAGAGCACTGTCTTATCTTACTTAATAATCCAAACATATATATTAGAAGTGGCGAAGTTTTCAAAGGAGGCAAGTAATATATATTTAAAATAAAGTTTAAGGAAATTCCTATGAAAAATTTGCAAGAGTTTCCCCTATAAATTCAACTTGCCACATAAAGAAAATAAATACACTTCCAATATTTATTCCTCCAACCCCCAAAACTCCAAATCAATACAACGGAACATGCAGCACTTTTATAAAATCAAATCATTCATCTTAGATTCTACCTTAACATAATATCATCAGTTCAAGGAGATAATTGCTAATGGTCAATCACATTAAATGCTCATATAGATAAAGCATTATAAATAATCTCAAATCTTATTAATTTACAACTCAATATTTACAACCTCAATCTTTTACAATATTTCTGTACATGCCATAATTTACATCTTACTACATGTCCTACCCAAAAATAAGCTTATTCTTTGATGCTACACCTCTAATCTTCAAGTAGCACCCAACGCTTACAACCTGTGCGTGATGAAAATCAACGCACTGAGTGGAAGACTCAGTGGTGCTAAATAAGGTACTTAAACATATTTCATATAAAAGATATGCTTAGAAATAAATCATGAAATTTCCATTAGACTAAAAATACTTAAAACATTAGTCATATGAAAACTTAACCATAAGTTAAGAAAATCATAATAATATAAAAATGTTCATCCTTAAAAATAAATTCAAGATTCGACAAATGTAAGAAAAATTCCATATTTATAAATACATTTCCTTTTCTTTCATAATATAACAAAACTTTTTTTTTAGTTTAGGGCTCATACGTATTCTGAAAGAAATATAAGTAGATTTGGTTACGTAGATATTAGAAAAGAATTTGGCTGGTGAAAGCGCCCCCGGTTGTGGTATGTGAAAGCACCACCAGAAAACTGGCCTATGGAAGCACCACTAGTTGATAAGCGCGTTCGCTTATCCAGAAGGGCTGATAACCATAGCATATGATAATAGCATAACATAACAGAAGGCTAATAGCCGAGCATGCTCATAACCGAAATAAACCTCATCCTACTACATTTTAATCATACATACTTGAGCCCAAAACAAAACCATTCTTTCACAAATAACCTTATTTCTAATACACAATTGATAGTTTATAAATTTAGCATAAAATGTCATATGTTTGACTCTTGCCTATGGGTGATTTTTGGCTAAAATGGACATCATTCACTTGGTTTTAATGTTTCCCACAGGATATGTTAGATTCGATGAAAAGAAAGCTTTGGAGGTTAATTTCATGAAGTTTTGATGAAGCTATCAGAATGGTGCTAAGTCCTCAAAAAGCCTCTAGAAGTCTGCAGTTAGCGCTTGGGCAAGCATAGAGAGAGATCAGTCCAGGAGAGACAATAGTAGCTGGAAGTTTTCGCACAGTGCTTAGTCAAGCGCTATGTAGCTAGACTCATAGGAGAGAGAAGTGCTGTTAGAAGTCTTTGTGTCGCGCTTGGCCAAGCCTTATGGGGTTGGCCTTGGAAGAAAGAGAAACGTTGCTGGAAGTTTATGCATAGCGCTTGGGCAAGTGCTATGCAATCTGCGCCCGTAGCTGACCAAAAAGCCCCTGGATGTTTTGTAATAGCACTTGGGCAAGCGATAAAGAGATATGACCTGAATTTTTGTAAATCTTACCAGACGCGAGGAAATCTTTTAAGTGTAAGCTAGCCTAATTTTTTAGGGATTTTACAAATAATTAAATATTTTAAATTTATTTTAAAAGATATTATTTATTTTTAGGGATTCCTTTTTTTTATATATTGGAGGGATTGTAAAAGGGGATCTCTCCTCTTCTTCCCCGTCATTTCCATTTCCACGCGTAGAATAAATAGTAGATCTATTTTTATTTCTTCATGTTCTTCACAGTCATGAGCAGCTAACTCAATATTTTCAATCAAGGGTTGATTTCAAGTAGGGATTCTTCAAGACTGTGAGATCTAAATGCGATAAGTATATTCTTTACATTTGATTGGCTTTTGTGTGTTTTTTGAGTTTAAGAGAAACCCCATCTCTATTGTTTTCTTATTGTTTGTTCAATAAGGGCCCATTGTTCAATCTATAGGAAAGCATATAGCTATCAATAAGGTTGAGATTTGTATTGTCTAATTGAGTTGAATAATTTGCAAATAATATAATTTGATTGTGATCAGGCCTTTGGATTATATTATGGAAACCCACAATCTGCTTTAAATGAACTGCGCGGGTTATCAGCCCTTATAAATAGGTGGACGCACTTATTATTTGTGGTAGTGCTTGCACAGGCCACGGTGGTGCTTTCGTAGGCCACAATTGTGTGATTGGTGGGTGGTGCTTCCATAGGCCATGGTGGCACTTCCACAGGCCACGATTGTGTGTTTGGTGGGTGGTGCTTTCACAGGCCACGATCGAATCTGCTTACATTCATTCGGTATAACTGTGTGCCTTAATTAAAAAAAAGAGGAATTTTATATCATTATAAAGAAATCAGAAATATTTTTATTTGTATTTGTGATATTTCTTATTTATATGGAGTTTGGTATATATTTTTAAGCTGAGAATTTCTTTATTGGTTTCTCGAAATATTCAAATTTAACTAGTACGTTTTTGGTGTTTAACATATATATTTGAAATTGGGTATTTTGAAACATATTTGAGATTTTTTATTTAGTTTTCTTGGTTATTTTAATTTGTAATTACATTAGCACCACTGAGTCTTCCACTCAACGCGTTGATTTTTATCATGCGCAGGTTGTGAGTTGTGCGTGCTACGCGAAGACTAAAGAGACAGCATCAGAGTAGGAGTGTAGCTTTTGGATAGGATATATGTATTAATGTAAACTATGGCATGTATAGACTTATAGTAACAATATTGGGTTTATAAATATTGAGAATGTAAATAATGAGATTTGTGGATATTTTAAGTAATATTATTTGATTATATTTTGGTGTATGAATGATGAAATATATATTTTTGGAATGAATGGTGAAATATTATGTTAGTACTTAATTGCATTAATAAAACCTCTAGAAGTGTTGTGTAATCTTTGTAATAATTTGGAGTTGAGGTTTGGAGGAATTATATTGGAAGTGTGTATATTTTCTATATGTGGAAAGTTAATTTTTCGGGAAAACTCTTGTGAAATTTTCATCGGAATTTCCTTAAACTTTATTTTTAAAATTTTTAATTACTTGCCTCCTTATGAAAATCTAACCACTTCTAATATTTTATTTAGAGTTAGTGAGTGACATAAGACAGTGCTCCAGCATTGAATGTGGCATCCGCCGTCTAGTTCTTTGGGAATGGGCGGTGGGTGTTACAATTGGACTAAAATGTTTGTGCATTATGGCGATCTCAATTGAACTAATTGAGCAAAATATGTATGAATATGGATGTTTTGGATTTACATGAAGCTTCTGAGCTTCTATGATTAATGAGCAGGTTGCAATAAGGTACCCTTACTTGTTATGTGTATTGCTTGAAATTTTGATTATGGATGTTAATGGAAAGTTGATTTAAACTGAATTGACCTAAAAAGAATTAATAGGCTCTTACTGTGGTCTTGGTTGAATAGTTGCTAGAACACGGTTATCTATTTATGAAATAAGGCATGTTATGAGATCTAATTTGGATTATGCTACGATTATTGTGACATCTGGGTACATTTGAGTTCCTTCGTGTATAATGAGGTTAAAGATGCAATCAGGTATGTCTGTGAATGCCTGTGATGTTATAGTTGAACTTTTGAGATTCTATCTGTGATTGGACTTGGATACAATGTAAAGAACTATAACTAAAAGTCTGGGCCCTTGTTATGTACTTGGTTGTACGAATGCGGTTATACTGATACTGATATACTGAGCACGCTACTAATTACTAGATTTGAGCTATGATCATATGCTGGACACAGTGTGTCCTACTCAAGTTGCGGACGTGCACCAACATTTTGCAGGCTTATGCCACCGTTCTGCAGGCTTTTGCCTAAATCTGTTTTGTTGGCTATTATGCCATTCTGATTCTAAATTTGATACCTATTCTGCTTCTATTTCTTCTAAGTTACTAATAAGGCCCATAAATAAAAAAAAAAAAGAATGTGACTCATATCATATTGTAATAGTATGTGTTCTAAAATATTTCTGCATTTGTATATGTTCCAATGATATTCTTATTTGGCAATGAGATTGACAGCATTATGATTTGTCAACGACACTAAATAATGTTCTGATTTAGAGTTGAGACTATCATCCATTTGTTTTGGTACATATTCTGATGATATCCTGAATAATAGCTATGCTCTGAAATTTATCTAATATGGAATATATTTTGAATTCATTCTGATGTAGTTTATTTCTTAATGATGTTTTAATGAAGTGTACACTTGAAATATGATCATTAATACTTGAATGTATCCATACCTTATATTAAGTTTTGAATAGCACCCTTGAGATTACTTAACTGCTTGCTACGTGAATAAACACCTATATGAGTTTTCTCTTGTATATATTGATAGAAGTGATTTTCTATAATGCAAGTAAACTGGCATATGAAATGATTATATGTTTGGGTCTAGAAACATGGAGTGAAATGTGAACATATCCACTCGTACTGTAAGAAACTGTTATTGCAGGCAACATGTATACTTACGGCATGGTATAGATATTTACATTATGTGATATGTTGTTATGCCATGCATGTCTTGATTATAAATGATATTGCATGATCAGATGAGAAATAAGTTGCCTTTGTGGACTATTGTAGTAAATGCTATATATATACATATTGATATTGTGTATGGTTTCAATGAACCATACCTGTTTGCTATGTGATGCATATATATTGTTGAGTACCACTGAGTTTTATACTCAGCGCGATGTTTTTCTAAACTTGCGTAGGTTGAAGATTTATTTGCTGTGGATCTAAAGTACACGTGTTTAGAGAGAAGATCTTCTACTTCTAGACTAGAGTGTGAGTCTATACTACAGTCTCGTGGCATGTGTTAGATTTCAAATAAAGAGAGCATTGATTTGCTATGTGGGGCTTGGAACTTATTTATTTCAGTACATTTGATTTATTTCTTGAACTCTGTAAGGATTTGGTTTTGTTCCACATAGACTTGGTCTCTGATTTTGAGATTGAACTTTTGACATTTTTTTTGGATTTACAAATGTTGAATTTGGGAATGGTTTCTTTTGAGAAGTCATTTTACTGTAATGGAATACTAAATGTTATAAAGGATTTTGAGAATTTCATTGCTACATTTGGAATGTTTTATTAATAGGTTTAAATGTTCTTAAATGGTTTTTTCAAAGGACATTCTTATTGTTTCCTTAAGAATTGCCTAAACTATTTTAGAACTGTTTGATGGGTTACCACTATTGCTCTGAAAGCTTTAACTTTTCTTGAATTTTATAATTTAACTGTTTAAAGTAAGTTATCGCCTACAAAACTATTCGCTGCGTGTTTTAATTAAAACAATAAATTGTTTGGATCATTTTTTTTATACTAGATCTGCACTAATAAGCAAGCCGACACGTGCCTTTGGCACAAAATGTGACATCTTCTATCTGGCCCTGTAAGGACAGAGAGGGGGCGTTACAATTACCCCCCAAGTGCAAGGATCAAGGTATGTTTGCTATCTCTTATAAAATTGGCAATATTGGTATTCAAAAGGCTATGTGTAATTTGGGTTCGTCCATAAATGTTATGCCACTGTCAATTTATTCTAGTTTGAGTGCTGGTCCATTGAAAAATACCTCTGTTGTGATTCAACTGGCTGATAGGTCTGTAGTGTAACCCGAAGGGGTGTTAGAGGATGTGTTAGTACAGGTTCTTGGATTGACATTCCCTGCTAATTTTTATGTGTTAGATATAGAGGATGATAGGTCCCCCACTTCATTTGAAATTTTATTAGGGAGACCATTCCTTAGCACCACTAGGGCAAAAATTGATGCTCATGGATGGTACGCTTACCATGGAGTTTGATGGAGATATAATCAAATTTAATGTGCATGATGCCATGAAATATCCATGTGATGTGTCCCATGTTTGTAGCATTGATGTTATCGAAACTTTGACTCAAGATCTTTTTTAGCATGATGTTAATGATGCACTTAATGTAGTAATTTGCAAGAGTATTGACATCGAAAACCTAGGTAAGCTTGAAGAAAAGTTTTCATTCGATGAAACATTGCAAGAAGTTGTGTATGAAATGCAGGCGACTAGGCCTTTAAAAGGTAACATTTGTAATTTGGAGTTACCTTCTTCTCACACCAAGCTTTTGCCTTCTATTTTGCAGGCACCCAAGTTAGAGTTAAAGCCTTTGCCCGATCATTTGTAGTATGCCTACTTGGTCCGAGTTTTGTGCAAGCATAAAGAGGCTATTAGGTGGACAGTAGCTGACATTAAAGGGCTAAGCCCGTCAATGTGTATGCACCACATTCTGTTAGAAGAAGGAAGTAAGCTAAGGAGGAAAGCTCAAAGACGCCTGAACCCACCAATGATGGAGGTTGTGAAAAAAGAGAATCTGAAGTTGCTAGATGCAGGAGTGATCTACCCAATTTCAGATAGCAATTGGGTGAGTCCGGTGCAAGTCGTGCCCAAGAAAATGGGTATAACCGTAGTTGAGAACGACGATGGAGAGTTAGTGCCCACTCGAGTCTAGAATGGGTGGTGAGTCTGCATAGACTACAGGAAGGGGAACGCATCCACCAGAAAAGATCATTTTCCACTTCCTTTTATTGACCAGATGCTTGAAAGGTTAGCTGGACGTTCTTACTATTGTTGTCTCGATGGTTATTCAGGTTTCTTCTAGATTTCCATTGCACCTGAAGATCAGGACAACACGACGTCCACATGCCCTTTTGGTACCTTTGCCTATTGACGGATGTCGTTTGGACTTTGCAACACTCCAACCACATTTCAAAGGTGTATGGTGAGTATATTTTCAGATTATATAGAAACTATAATAGAAGTGTTCATGGATGATTTCACTGTTTACGGTGAATCTTTTGATGCATTCTTAGTTAATCTCACCAAGGTTTGGAAAGATGCCTAGATTCAAACTTGGTTTTAAATTATGAAAAGTGTCACTTTAAGGTGGAACAAGGTTTGATTCTAGGCCATATTGTGTCTTCAAGGGGTATAGAGGTAGATAAAACTAAAATTAACGTGATAAAATCTTTGCCTTACCCCACCAGCGTGCGGGAAGTTCATTCCTTTCTTAGTCATGCAGGATTTTACAGGCGTTCAATCGAGGACTTTTCGAAGATAGCACAACCTTTGTGCCAGCTACTTCTAAAGGATACACCATTTGAGTTCAAGGAGGCACGCACAAAGGCTTTTGACAAGTTGAGAGAGGAGGTGGATTTTTGCGCCTATTATCTAGCCTCCAAATTGGGACCATCCTTTTGAGATCATGTGTGATGTGAGCAATCACGTTGTAGGAGTTGTTCTTGGACAATGAATTGGGAAGAATCTGGACGTGATCTATTATGCGCCAAGGACATTGGATAATGCACAGTGTAATTACTCTACCACGAAGAACGAGCTTTTGGCAATTGTGTTTGCATTGGAGAAGTTTCGATCCTACTTGTTAGGGACCAAGGTTACTGTGTATTCTCACCATGCAGCCCTTAAGTACCTGCTCACCAAGAAGGTGTCAACGCGTCGCTTGATTCATTGGATACTTCTTCTTCAAGAGTTTGATAAAGAGATAAAGGGCAAGAAGGGCTTAGAAGACTTAGTTGCTGATCATCTCAGCCGGTTAATGTTCAAACAAAAGCCATCTCCTTTAAAGGATGACTTTCCAAATGAATATCATTATAGTTTGCATGATAAATTTGTTCCATGGTTTGCTGACATTGTCAATTATCTTATCACAGGTTCACTTCCAGAAGAATTATCTAGGAATGAGAAGGACAAAATTCATTGGGAGTCCAAGTATTATGTGTGGGATGACCACTACCTTTGGAAATTTTTCTCTTCATAGATGCATAGCCGATACGGAGATTCAAGATGTACTGCAGTTCTATCACTCTTATGCGTGTGGTGGACATTTTGGACCTAGTTAGACTGCTCGCAAAGTGTTGGATTGTGGCTTGTTTTGGCCTGCTGTGTTGCATGACTTGTACTTGTTTTTTAAAGCTTATGAGCGCTGCCAGCGGGCCAGTAATTTGGGCAAAAGAGATCAAATGAAAATCACATCTATCTTGATATGTGAGATTTTTAACGTGTGGGGCATCGATTTCATGGGACCGTTTCCAACGTCCTTTGGAAATTCATACACTCTGCTCGTTGTGGATTATGTGTCAAAGTGGGTGGAAGCTAAGGCCACAAGGACTGATAATGCCAAAACCATGTTAAGTTTTGTTAAAAGTCACATTTTTTGCATGTTTGGAGTTCCTAAAGCTATCATCAGTGATCAAGGACACATTTTTGCAATAAAGTCATGGCCAACCTTCTAAAGAAGCATGGAGTTACGCACCGAGTTTCCACAGCCTACCATCCTCTGACGAGTGGACAAGCTGAGGTCTCTAACAGGGAGGTGAAGTCCATTTTGGAGAAGACAGTCAATCCCACCAGGAAGGATTGGAGCCTTAAACTAGATGACGCTCTCTGGGCTTATCGGACAGCGTACAAGACTCCCATTGGTATGTCCCCGTACTGTTTGGTCTTTGGTAAGCCGTGTCACTTACCAGTGGAGTTGGAACATCGTGCATTCTGGGCTATTAAACAGTGCAACATGCAATTAGAAGAAGCTAGTGAGCAAAGGAAGTTGCAGTTACAAGAGTTGGAGGAACTTCGAAATGAAGCCTGTGAGAGTGCTAAACTCTATAAGGACAAGACCAAGACTTTCCATGATCAAATGATTTCCAGGAAAATTTTTAAAGTTGGGCAAAAAGTTTTACTTTTTTATTCACGACTGAAATTATTTTCTGGTAAGCTAAAGTCTAGATGGATAGGACCTTTTGTGATTACTAACATATTTTCTTATGGTGCAGAGGAGATTCGAAGTTTAAAAACTGATAAAATTTTTAAAGTTAACGATCATCGATTTAAGCCCTTCTATGAAGGATTTGCGGTCCCTTAGTCGGAGGAGATACATTTGGTCAGTCCCAAATTGGAGGAGTGACGCAGGGACGTCTGGCCTGACACGTTAAACTAGGGCACTTGTTAGTAAGCAACCCAATATAAGGCTTGCCCAAGCCTCATATCTTTTCTTATTTCTGTTTTATTTTTAGTTATTTTATTTGAATTTTGGGTCATCTTCTTCCTTTGGTGTCTGATTAACTTTCTGGGTTTGCGTTGGGGAGCTTAACTTACTTGCCATGGTTAAAACAAAAGAGGGGTGTTTAAAACAAAGAGAGAAAAAAAAATGATTTTTCTTTTGTTCTTTGTGTTTTATGGCCACGATAACTTTATGGTATTTCTTTTATTTTCTTTGTTTTTATTCTATTATTTTATTTGTTTGTTTTAATTATTTATTATTTTTCTTTCTTTATTTTTCCTTTTTATCTTTTATTACCTTTACCCTTATTTATTTTTAATTTCTGCACTTACTTTAACCTAACTCACTATTCCTTCCCTCTCTCTTTTTGTTTCCAATTGCAGCCGCCACCAGCCGTGTAATGCCATTCGCAACGTTCCACCACTCTGGTTTCTCCTCTCGTGTCCATTTCTCCTAATGCGCCTACCTCCCCTATTACTGAGTCGCCCATTTCAGTTGACGAGGCTGCCCCTACTGCACCTCCGTCATGAAGCCATGCCCAAATGAGGAAAGGTAAAAGTCGTTACTATCCTAACATTGCTAATTTGGATATTGCATTGAGTTTCGATTTGGTTGTCCATAAACAGAGGTACGCCTTTGTCCGAACACTTGAAATTATACCATGTTGATCTGTTGATGTACCTTCCCTTGTTATGCTAAATTTGCATGATGAGTTCTGTGCTTTAGTTGATGTTATTGGTTGACAGGAGTTTTTCTTTTGTCAGTGTCCTGCATTCGTCGAACTTTGCTTGAAATTTTATTCAACGTTTGAATTTGTCCACTCTTCTAAGTCTTTCAGTCTCAGTACACCTGATGCCATTCGATTTCACTTAATGGGTCGCATGATTAGTTTTTCTGTTACATCTTTTAATGTCGCTTTAGGTGTCCTTGATATTGAGTCTGTTACGAGTGCTGTATATTTGAATGCTTACTGTGATTACCACGATGAGTTTGATGCTTTCGATGCTTATAGGACACTTACTGGTCATCCTGACATTCTTTATTCTGCTAGTCGGTCTAAGGCTAATCTGATTTAGAATGTTGCATTGCGCTATATTCACCGTTTCTTAGCTTATACATTTTCTAGACGCATTGAGGATACTACTATCCTCTCAAAACTTGAGTTGTTTTTCTTGTGGTGTATGGTCATTGGGAGGCATGTGAATCTTGGGTTTTAGCTTGTCACCCAATTTGAGAGCATCATTCATACTAGATAGGATATGCTTTTAGGATCTATTATTACTATGTTAGCTATCAGACAGGGTGTCTTGGATCTTGATGGACATAATTTGCATGTTGCGTGTGCCATGCCTCCATTGGATTTACCTGTTTTAAATTCTATGGGCTTATTACGTCGCGAGGAGAGCGATTCTTTTGTTTTTGCTCCTACAGGTCCCATTCTTCCACGCCAACAGCACATCTTCTGTAAGAGAAAGGAAACTACAGTTGCACCATCGACATCCGCTCCTCCTGCTACCCAACTTGAGGCATCTTCATCTTTGGCATCTCGCATGGCGCGTTTGGAGGGAAAAATTTGACTCCCTTACTTTCACAGTCACCGAGGTCCACACTGCACTGCATGCCTTTGCATGTCATTTGGGGTTATCTTGGCCCTCGTCCTCAGCTTAGCTACGCGTTTGCCTCCTCCACAGGGAAGCTTTCTTTCCTTCTTTTTCATTTTCCTTTTTTTTTTTTTTGGAAATTGAGCCTCCCTTTGTATTGTTGATGATTCCACATTGGGGACAATGTGAGGAGTTAGTGTGGGGGAGGATGTCCTTTCGGAAGTGCTTGTCTTGATTTATTTGTTTTTCCAATTTATTTTAGAATATTTCAGTGATTACTTAGTATTACCCTACTTATTCCAAGAGAATTTGTGTTGTTTGCTTTGTATATACAAAATATTTGCAAATTTCTTTCTTGTCTTTAGGTGTGATTGATTTTCTTTTTTGAGCTCGTGAGAAGTGTTCTTTGCCCTTTAACTAGTTTCTTTTGCATTAAATTTGCTCTTTGGAATTTTGGGCAAGTAATAGTAGTCTTTGTTGTAAGTTTCTATCTACTCCATACCGTAGATAGCATTCCCTAGTCATTCTATTTTTGTACAATTCATTTGGACTTCATTAATAGGTGAAACTTGTTAAATTGCTTGTGCTTAATTCATTATTGTGCACACTTTAAAACTTTGTTTAACTTATTTAAAGTACTACTTTTGGATGTTTTGATGTATGATTTGAAAGGATGGAGGGTGCAAATCACGCAAAGCGATGTAAAAGGTGAGGAATAAAAGAGAACGAAAAAAGCGGTAATGCACATAAGTTCTCTAAAAGTTGCAAAAGAAAATAAATAAATAAAAAGAAAAAAAGGGGAGAATGAAAAAAGCGGTAATGTACATAAGTTCTCTAAAAGTTGCAAAAGAAAATAAATAAATAAAAAGAAAAAAAGGGGAGAACGAAAAAAGCGGTAATGCACATAAGTTTTCCAAAAATTGCAACAAAATAAATGAAAAACGATGAGTGGAGAAGGAACCTTCCTTTCTTTTGAAAAAAATGACACCACATCCTAGAGTATTTTACTTTGGTAGGTTAACTTACGTTTTGAGATGCGACAACTTAAATTTTTTGTGGAACTTAATAAGTTGTGTGCATAAAATTTTCAAGTCTTTATGTTTTGTACTTAAAGGGATGCCTTAAGGTTGCTATATATTGGTATGGTGTTAATGGAATAAACGATGATGATTATTACCTTACTTGTCTTTCTTTCCAAATTTTCAATCTTTTGTTAAAGAATGCTGTTGTAAGGTGAAGTATATTTCTTTGTGAGTTTGATTAAGACTTTGGTCATGCTTGAGGACAAACATGGAATAAGTATGGGGGAATTTGATAGCTTGTAAATTTAGCATAAAATGTCAAATGTTTTGCTATTGTCTATGGGTGATTTTTGGCTAAAATGGAGATAATTCACTTGATTTTCATGTTTCCCATAGGATATTCTCTAGATTCGATGAAAAGGAAGCTTTGGAGGTTGATTTCGTGAAGTTTTGATGAAGCTAAAAAATTGGTGCTAAGTCCTCAAAAAGCCTCTAGAAGTTTGCGGTTACTACTTGGGCAAGTACAGAGAGAGATCAGTCCAGGAAAGAGAATAACTACTAGAAGTTTTCACACAGCGCTTGGGCAAGTTCTATGTAGCCAGACCCTCAGGAGAGAGAAGTGCTGCTAGAAGACTTTGTGTCGCGCTTCGGCAAGCGTTATGGGGCTGGGCTTGGAAGAAAGAGAAATGTTGCTGGAAGTTTACGCATAGCCCTTGGGCAAGCGCTATGCAGTCCGCGCCCGTAGTTGAGAGAAAAGCCCCTGGATGTTTTGTAATAGCACTTGGGCAAGCTATAAAGAGATGCGATCTGAATTTTTACAAATCTTACCAGACGCGAGGAAATATTTTAAGTGCAAGCTGACCTGATTTTTTAGGGATTTTACACATAATTAAATATTTTAAATTTATTTTAAAAATATATTATTTATTTTTAGGGATTCCTTTTTTTTATATATTGGAGGGATTGTAAAAGGGGATCTCTCCTCTTCTTCCCCATCATTTCCATTTCCACGTTAGAATAAACAGCAGATCTATTTTTACTTCTTCATGTTCTACATGATAGGTCATATTTTTATAGTATTTTTAGCTTAGTTTTTATTAGGAATTTTAGAATTTTGTATTACTTTAATTAGCTTTCACTTAGATTTGTTTATATTTTTTAGTAAGTTCCCATAATTCTTGATAAGCTTGATTTTAGTAGAAAAATAGCCAAAAATCGCATCAAAGAAACTTGGGGCTGAAATTGAAAGTCTAAAAGCTCAACATGGCCAAGTCAGAGAAGTACACGAGCAGGGCATGCAGTGCCACAGCCGTGGCACCTATTGGAAAGTCGATCGGGCTGAATTCTGTTCTCAGCCTGTGTAAATCTGAGACATGGGCGTGGCCTTTGCATGGGCTGCATGGAAATACTAAAAGGACTCATCTCCAGCATTGCTCAAGCCCAACTTGATGAAAGAAGACTCCTAAACAGAAAGGAGTCCAATTCAAATCAGTTTCCTACTCGGATTCAAAGACACCCTATGAAGTTTATATAAATAGAGATCACAGTAGCAAGCATGAGATCAATCAATTTTTCATTGGATCTTAGATCTCAAATCTAGATTTTATTCCTTTCTTAGTTTTTCTCTCTCTATAAGAATTCAAGCAATCAAGTTGTGTAAAGAATCAAGGGAGTCGTCTATGCTATTATTTAACTAGTTTTTATCTCTAAACTCTTGATCTTGTTTTTATTTAATTACTATGTCGAACTAAACTCCCATACTAGGGATTTGATGTAACTTTACTTCTACCCCAATTTATGATATTAGATTTGTTTTTCTTTATGCAAGTTATAATTTATTATTGAACTAAATGCTTCCAAGTAGATTTTATCCCCTTGATTGATTTATTTCATTAATCACTATCGGAAGAAGGGTTTTTGGATAAGAAAAAGGTAATAAATTACATGGGAATAATAACTTAATGTGAAAGCTATATGGTTTGACTCATGGGGGGTTTTCATAATTTAATGACCTTAGGTTATGAATTCTTGAACAAACCATAAAACTTAATGATTTAATTCATGTTTGGTTGAACTATTAGGAGATAGGCAATTAATGGGATTAAAATAGCTAACAATACATCGGAAGAGCTTGTTAGTGATTCTAAGGTTGTTCCCCCTATTTGAACAATTAAAATTCATTAACAAACGAATAAAATAAATTGGGTAGAGTTAAGTGAAGTCAATATCTGTAGTAGCTTTTAACCCCTGATTTCTCTTCATCAATTATTTTTTTTATTTAAATTCTTTTCTACTATTTTATTTTACTTTACTTTACTTTTACAAATATCCTCTTTATTATCGTTTAAATAATAGTATATTAAAATAATTTTGGCACTCGGTATACAATCTTCATGAGACAATACTCTACTCACTCTTTATTACTTGTTGCGATTTCGTGCACTTGCGAAAATTGCTATCAAGTTTTTGGCACCGTTGCCGGGGATTCGCGTTATCAATATCAATACTAATTAATCTATTATTAATTTAAACATTTATTTTTCTATTATTTTAATTTTTCTAAAGATTCTTTCTGGTGTTTATGCAAAGACAATCTTAAAGTAGTGAACCTTTAGTTTTTGATGCAGAAACTAAAAGGACTTATCAAAGGAATAACACGGGAAAAAGGAATCGAGAGCATGAACAATGAAGGCAATCAACCATGGCTGGATTAGGAAACAAGATTCATGACTTTGTGGAGCAAGAGGAATAAGAGAAATTATAGCACGAGTTGGAACAAAATCAAATAAACCCTATTCGTACTTTACGTGACTACACTACCCCTTCTCTCAATGGAACCACCTCTAGTATCACCAGGCCTAGAGTAGAAGCTAACAATTTTGAAATTAAACCTACCATTATTCAAATGCTTTCTACCTCAATCCAATATGGAGGGTTACCTAGTGAGGATCCAAATGCCCATATCACTAATTTCTTAGAGATTTGTGACACCTTTAAACAAAATGGAGTTTCTGAGGATGCTATTAGGTTGAGATTATTTCCTTTCACCTTGAGAGATAAGGCATGTGCTTGGTTACAATCATGCTCTACAGGAAGTTTTACCACATGGGATGAGTTAGCTCGAAAATTTTTGGCAAAATTCTTTTCACCTTCAAAGACCACCAAGCTGCGCAATGAGATATTAACTTTTGTCCATCATGATCAAGAAAGCTTGTATGAAGCTTGGGAGAGATTCAAGGACCTATTGAGAAAATGCCCACATCATGCTCTTCCTAAGTGGCTCCAGGTACAAACTTTCTATAATGCATTGTCTCCTAACGTTAAGATTACTTTAGATGCAGTTGCTGGGGGATCTTTTGAAAGGAAAGGGATTGATGAGGCCTATTATTTGATAGAAG
>CANUEX010047781.1:0-24847 GCA_948099535.1 Jatropha multifida | reverse complement strand
GTAAGTTGCCGGGGAGAAAAGAATAGTGACGCACAGTGTTTTTCAAAAAATATCCGATTCGGGTCTAATTAAAATTAATTCGGTCCAATTAAAGAAATATTGGTCCGATTTTAATCGATTAATGGTTATTCAATAAATTTTCGGGGAACCAAAATGATTTTCGATCCCTATAATATTACATGGCGTAATATTATTGGCTAATAATTTACAATTTAAATTTAAATGGGAATGTTTCGAAATAAAAATTTCAGGGTATTATACTAATGGAAAACCATGAAATTAGGATTTCTCTCTCAAAATGGTGAAATTGAAGTCATGATAATTTCGTGGATTTTGACATATTGTTTCTCAATTAAATTGAGAAATCTGCGAAATATCTAAATTTTATCAAGATTACCTCAATAATCAATATTTGGAATTTTTATGAGGATGTTTTGGATTTTAATTTTAAGTAGATTGCGAATTATGAGTTATTTTATTTTAATATAAATGAATTATTTTTTTTTCTTAAATAAATGTAAGCGAATTATGTAGATTGCAATTTTTTTATATTTTAATTAAAAGGACACATAGTCAATATAATTTGAAAAAATATATATAAATTGAGTACAATTTCATTTTTGGGCATATCTCTCAATTTAAATTTATAGAAATTAAATACTAGTAAAGAATTTTAAATTTATATTTTGTGTAGTTATAATTTTTTAATAAATTTTAAAACTATTAATTTACTCTTTTGTCTTTTTAATTTAATATTATTATTTATTATTAATTTTTCATTTAGCTAAAAAAATTAAAAAGGTTAAAAAGAATAATCTAAATTTGATTTCAAACCGTGATCAAACCGGAACCGGCAATTTTAAAACCATCTTTAAAATAGTCTAAAAGCAATTCGATTCTAGTTTCATCTTTTTTGAAATCGAACCGTCGATTTTAAAATCGAAACCGACGGTTCTGAAACTGTGGTCATGCCTAGTTGTTTTTAATGATATCTTATATAAATAGAAGTAAAAAAGAGAAACACATAAATTATTACTGCATTAATTACATTTTCTTTAAATTTGTAGAAAAATAAATGTGACAATCTTTTTGAAATAGAGAGAGTATTAGATTTTCAATTGGTAGCAAAGCTTATTTTCTATATTACCTATATGAACATTAGATTTTTTACCTAATAGACTCAATAAAATTTATCTCTTTAAATTGTAGTATTATTTTCTGATAAAAAATAGATCTATTTAATATTTTTTAAAAAAATTTTTCCTATAAATCTAAGAAAAAAATGGATCATGTGCATAATATAATATTTGTAATTTGTTATTTCAAATAATTTTATACCCATCACACTCAAAATCTAATTTTTTATTAGTTATGTTAAATATAAATTATTCGTGTCAACTGGTAACTTTTTAATATAATACTACTAAGTGATTAAGCACTCGAGCACTAACCATTTTAATCATAAACTCGACAGTTTTTGGTATATTTTTTATAAACATTTATCATGGAAATTATGAAAATAGCCGATGCCCCAAGTGATGGCAACGGTTGTGATTGCTAGCAGTGAACGGTGATTAATAGTAATAATTATTGATGATTAATAAATTAAAAAAATTATATTTATAAGATTTTAATAAATTTATAAATGTTCAAAAAATGTTTTTATCTCTTGAAAATAAAAAATTACTTTTTTTAAAAATGACTTAGTTTTTTTCGATAAGAAAATATTTTTCGTTAACTTATTTTCTCTAAACAATTCAAACAATAGAAAATTATGAAAAAATATTTTTTTAAAAATTTATTTTACGAAAATAAATGAAGTCTAAAATACATAATTATACAATTCTCCTTTCAAATAATAATTTTAATTGAATGTCGATACATAGGATTGATCATCAATTATTTTAAACATTGATGGAACTAAAATTAAAATAAAAATTAAAATAAATAATATCATTAGGATCTCCTTTGTCTCTTTCTTTTAAAATCTAAAATTAAATTTTTTTTTTTATTTATGGGTGGCTACTAGTGAACTCTTTCCCGTTATCAACCTTTTCTTTTTTTGTTTATTTTTTATAAATAATCTTCAGATCTGTTTACAAATCTAAATTATTATCGCTCAAATATTAGGATTTTTTACTGCCCATATTTTGAGATTTTATTCTTTAATTTAGTTCTAAATTATTGTTATCACCATTATGGTGATTGTCTAGCGTCTTTTATTGTTTGGATAATTATATAGAAAGAATGCAGATCTCCTCTTTAATAGAAGGAAAAAATTTGAAGGTAATCCGATCGAAATTGTAAAAAGAATATGGAGTCGAACAATGGCCATGAATAGTCACCAAGTGGAGCAAAGGATCACCTATGACATAAATGTTATAGTCTGTCAATTCAATCATATACTTTAAATCAAAATTGTGTTTTTTTTATTCTTTATATAAGTGATTTATTATTAGATTTTCTATAAAAAAAATATATTTAAAAAAAAGAAAAAAAACGGTAGGATCCCTCAATTCTTTTCCATCCATCTTTTTAATAGGATATAACAATAATCAAACATGTCTAACAACTCACAAAAAAAAAACACTACAAACTAATTATTTATTGTAATTTATTAATTTTTTAAGAGTTTAATTTTATTATAATTAATTAATAAAGAAAATTTTTTATTACTTTCATTGAGAATTATATATAAAATATTGCAAAATCTCTTCCAAACATGTGGTACGTGGCGTGCGCTAACATTTAGAACCTCAATGTGAATCTATTTCAAGTTTTAATAACTTGAAATGCACGCACCTATAGTTTTTTCTTTTATTTTTTTTTTAAAAAGAAATTCGTACGCTCTCTTTTTTAATTTTTGACTATTTAGTGGAAAGGATAGCATATAAGTGATCCTATTGACCCTCTTAAGATTTTTGTATATATTATAATAAATAGTTATCATATTCTAACAACTTGGTTATAGTGACATTTCCTCAATGTCCAATCACATAAGTTTATGATTAGGGCTTTCTTAGAATTGATTTGGACTTGCTCTGTCATCCTAACAATTCCTCAATATGCCATTACTAGCACCATCACTACTGCTGATAATGGTTATTGATGATACTAAACAATATCTAATTGTACTGCCGTTAGTGATGTTTTTGTTTTTTCTTTTCTCTTTTCTTTTCAAACTGTCCATCTTCACGCATTTCTAATTTCCTTTCTTTTCTTCTTGCATTTTCAATTCTAAAGAAATAAAATCCAATTTGCCCTTTGAACTTGTATATGCAGTGCCTGCTCGATAAAATCAGTTATTTTGATAATTATTTTAATAACATTTAGTTATTCGAGTAACTTTTCATAAAACATTAAAACCGAACATTATAAGAGTTAACTTTTTATAAAACGCTACCTTAATTTTGAAAACTAGTTTAAATGCCAAATTATCGAACGATAAAAAGTGTTTTGACTGCTCAAAACATTAAAAAACACTTACAAAATTGTTGCTAAACACAACCGCAATGAAGCTCACTCTTTGATCAATTAATTTTTAGGGTTTTCTACACCGTTTTGAGTGTGAGTTCATAGTCTAATTGAACCAACGTTCATTTTTGGCTTTTAATTCAGAACTTGAGGGGCAAATTAGACTTTATTTCTATTCTAAATTATTCTTTTAAATAGTGAGAACATGAATAAGTTGATTGGAAATGTTATTAAATTTACCTTAATTTTAATTAAAAATGATAAATCATTTGTATTCACACGAGAAAAATTCACAATGATTTATTTTTGTGTATATGAGCTAACTCAAGTTTTGAACAATTGTATTTTTTTATTATTCAAATTTGAAATATAATGAGAAATAAGAAGACTGATATTAACCACACTAAATTCACAGATTTGAATAATAACGTAATATGATAATATGAATTTATGATTTGATAAACTAAAAAAGTATAAAGAAAAAAAAAACTCTGCAATTTGCTTTTTAAATATGTTTTTTATTTTTATTATTTAAGATTAAAAATTCAATTTTTTTTAATATTGGGCGACATTGGAGAAGGTGGATTCTAACTTGAATCTATTATTAGACTGTATATGCACTTGCCACTAAATTATGCGTTGGTGTGCAAAAATTCAAATCTTTATACTATTTCGGATAAAAATTATAAAATTTTTATGAATTAAAATATTTTATTATTACTATAATTCAAGTTGAAAGTGTAATTAGATATTACAAATTTTAGGATTTATTCAATGATCATATTTAGAACATTAAGCCTAAAGATATTGAAAAACATTAGGATCAAGAAAAGAAAGTTAAATTGATTTTTGAGTCAGCAAGATCACAAGATTATGGGTTATCTTCACAAAGCATGATCTACATGTTTAGGAGGTGATAATATTGGTGTGCTAATGATCTAGTAGTTGAAATCCATCAATAGGAATACTTTTTTTTTCACTATATGAATATTAGCATTTTAATTTCAATCAAGCAATCTTAAATTTTCAAGCATTGTTTCTTGACAATTTTCATAATCTAAGATGTTGATAAAAAAAAACTTATGGTAAATCCAATTTTAAATTTATAATAAATATAAATTTGTTTTTTCATAAATGGAAAAGCTAATTTCTATTTTCAAATTTAAAACATCAAACAAAATTTAACATTTATGAACATGCACATTTATATAAGCATGGGTAATAACTACAATGTTATCATATGAAAAAATAAATAACTAAATTTTTTTTATTTATATTATGTGGTATCATGTTCGGGTTGAGAGTAATATTCAGATAAATTTCTCTACGGGCAAATATTGAACTCTTAAAGCTAACAATGGATGAAATTTTGAAAAAATAATTTACCTAGATCCGGTCCTTTATTTCATTGATTTAGTCTATCAACGAGTTATAATTCCGATCTAGACAAATTTATTCCATGGAATTTTATCCAAAACCCTAATCCCACTCCTCTGAACAAGACCTAGACGCCTCCTGCTACGAGAATACCAATAAACATACCCTTTCCATTTTAAGGGCATGCCTTTACTTTTGTGCTTCCGTAGTAGAAATATTAGGCAGACCAATCAACCTATTTCTGTTATGTATAGGCTGAGTTGGGCTACTCTCTATTTACCAAGTATTTCATATGTCTGGAAGAAGTAAAAATTAGGCAAGCAAAAGAAGTTGTAGATGCTATAAAATTTTGATAATTCTTGGAATTGTGTTCATCAATTTGACAATTTCCTCTCTAATTAAGTTGGTGGAGAGTTAGGATAATTGTTTTATTTTGTTAAGTTGTTGGTAATCCATTCATTTCGTATACTAGAGTATAACTATTTACAATGACATGTTAAATACAGTATTTTTATTAAAGATTATACAATACAAAGAGCTATTACAATGACATTTTTTTAATGTATTATTTGATGTGTATTCTAAATATGGCGCGTATTTGATACGTATACGGAAAAATCTAAATTTAATTTGATTCATGCGTCAAGATTTTTGTTGTTAGTGTGAATAGTGATATTGCTATTTAACCTCGAGATTTATTATAATATAAGTTTGATTAATAAATTTAATTAAGGACTAAATAATAATTCACCTTAAAGCTTTGTATATCATCAATTTGATCTATTTTTTTATGTTTGATTAATACAAATTTAACATATTTAGCAATTAAATAAGTAATCTAATAAAATTATGGGCATCAACTAATTCGATTTTAAAAATATAAATCTTGATTTTCAATTAGCTCTACTCTCAATGACTAAATAGCAACAATTACTATGTTGCTATACATTGTAATTTTTGTTTATCATTTATCCATGAATATTTATACATTATAATTTTTTCGGATAATTCGATGTCTAACTTTTAAAATTTTTTTTATTTTGGTGTTTGAATATTCATATTTGATGTTAAATACATGATTATCAGGACTATTGAAAGGGATCCCTTCTCATTCTCAACTCTGGTCATTAATCGGTCGAAATCAAAAGAGAAGAGGATGGTTGGTCCGAAGAAGAAAGTGATCCTAGATCATGTTCACAAGAGGTTGGCTTTCTCTGTACGAACCCATGCACTTTTCCTTCACAATGTGCTCACTCTTCTTCGAAATTGCCATTAGGTTATTAGACCAGTTTGACGGATCAAAGTCATCCAGTAGTGATTCCTTCGGATTATATATATCTTAAGTATGGAATAAGTAAAAATGAAGTAAGTTCTTTCAATAACCAATCAAAGCAATCGATTTTTGCCATAGCAGAGGCATTTCGCATAGAGATTTAAAACCACAGGTTTATTTGATGGAACCAGAGATTTACTAAACTCTTCCCTGAAACTGAGTTTTGTACTCGTTTGCAGAATTTTGATTCTTTAGTTAGTTCTTTATTAAACTTCCGTTGTGCTCATGTTCGACGATGTAAGGATAAGGTAGCTTATGAGCTGTCTAGGCTAGTCTCTCCTAACATTGTTGTGGTGTACCCACTTCAAGTGGGACCCACGTCAAATAAAAAAAAAAGCGGAAAGAAATTCATTACAGTTGGTACCGCCCCATGTTTTTTTCGTTTCTTTTCTTTATTTTTCTTTTGGTGAGCTGCTTTACTAAATCCTATTGACTTTTGTTTCATTCTTTCCCTTATAAATATGATTGTGTGCAGCTAGTGGAATGGTGTAAGCGTAAAAAGAGAAGCGGAACGCAAAAACGAAAGAAATACAAAGAGAGAGTTTAGTTTTTAGGAAAGGTTTTCCTAAAATGAGGTAGTGACAAAAATAGTGATAAATCATTTTTGGGTGTTTTGGAAAATACTGTGAGTGCCACTATTTTTATCTCATTTGTATTAATCTCTTTATGAGTCTACTATTTTGAACAGTGAAAGAAATATTTGAAGTTTGTCCCGTGGATATAGCCCTAAAACGGTTAAGGATAAACCACATAAATTTCTGTGTCATATTTTATTATTCCTGCTTTCGTAATTATTTTCTTAATTGTATTGCGGGACTCAACAAATGGTATCAAAGCCCTGTTTCAATAAGTTCAAGTATTATAGTCAAGAATTTTTTCTAAGTATGCACTGTGGTTACAGCCTAGTCTGACCTTTCGCATCAGAAAAAAAATTTTCTTGAATTACTACTTGATTTAAAGTCCACCTAGTCAGAGACTGATATCGATCCGTGGATATATTTCAAAAATAAATATATCACGACGAAGAAAAAATTACGATAAATCTTTTGGCGCAGTCTGCTTAGAAAACAGTTGTAGAAACAACGAGGTAATAAATAGTAAAATAGTAACTCAAAATTCACAGTGAATAGTTACTATTGCAGTTGCTATTATATGGTCTGTTACTATTAAGCCCAGTACTATTCACATCCACTGTTACTATTCACGTATACTGTTACTATTCACTATTCATATATATGATTACTATTTACGTATATGGTTACTATTAATTAAACTCCATAAGGTCAAGACGAGCAAGATGATCAGTCTAAATGGCGAAAATTACCATATATGTAGAAATAAAATGAGAGACCTCCCTATGGTAATAAAAATACACCAGCCAGTGTTTGGTACAACTAAACCAGAAGACAAGACTAATGAAGAATGAGCTTTTGAGCATGAGCAAATTTGTGGTTTTATTCGATAGTTTATTGATGATAATGTGTATAATCACATTTGTGATGAGACTCACGCTCGGACATTATGGAACAAACTTGAGGAGCTATATGCCTTAAAATTCGGCAATAACCGATTATTCTACTTAACAAAATTGATGAATTTTAAATACCAGAAAGGTACATCTGTAGCAAATCACTTAAGTGAAATGCAGGCAACTATCTAGCAGCTGTCAAGTATGGGTATAAAGTTTGATGATAAAATCCTCGGCCTTATGGTGCTTACCTCCTTACCAGAGTCGAGGGAGACTTTGAAGATATCAGTAACAAACTCTACACCACACTATGGAGTTAGCTAAAATTTGTTAAAAATGTGGTTCTGAATAAAGAGATGAGACAGAGAACACAAAATTCCTCTTCATCTCAATCAGACATTCTTATAGTAGATGCTATGCTAAAAAAAGTAACCAGCCTAGAGGAAGGAGATAATCTAGAAGTTCAAATACAAGAGACAAGAGCATAGGTAAATAAAAAAAATATGCTAATATTATGTGCCATCACCGTGGCAAAAAGGGGCGCACCAAAATGTATTGCCGGAAGTTCAAAAGTAATCAGGAGAAGAACAAAGGCAAAGCAAAGAAAGAAGAAAGCAGTGATGATGAAGCCAATGTCATTGCTGAGTTCTAAATTGTCATGGAAGACACTATTAATCTTGCAACCTAGGAGACCAGTTGGGTGATTGAGAGTGGAGCTACTCTTCATGCAACATCTCGAAGAAAAAACTTTTCATCTTACACACTTGGCAATCTAGGTGTGGTCAAGATGGCAAATGAAAAATTGTTAAAAGTTGTTAGTAAGGGAGATATTTTCTTGGAGACGGAAAATGATTCAAGATTAATTCTAAAAGATGTTGTGCATGTATCAGACATGCATTCGAATTTAATCTCGATTGGCAAACTTGATGATGAAGGTTTCTGTAGCACCTTCAAAAATGGTCAATGGAAGCTTACTAAAGGTTGCTTGGTGGTAGCCAAAGGAAGAAAAGACCCAAAGCTGTACATGATATATGTGAAACTCTCCCAAGGAACTTTCAATGTAGTAGAGAATGACAGTACAGTTGAATTATGGCATAAACAACTAGGCCACATGAGTGAGAAAGGAATGACAACTCTAGTCAGAAAGAATATGTTATCTGGATTGGATAAAGTCCACTTAGATAAGTGTCCTGATTGTATGGCAAAAAAACAAAATAGAGTATTTTTCAAGATTCCCCGCCTTCCAGAATTAAGAATGTGTTAGATGTGGTGCATTCAGATTTATGTGAACCATTGATGATGTCATGTGGTGGAAATCGATACTTCATGACATTTATTGATAACCACTCTAGGAAGATCTAGGTATACACATTGAAGTCAAAAGATCATGTGTTTGAAGTTTTTAAATAATTTCTAAACTTGGTTCAGAGACAAACAAGCAAGAAGCTGAAGTGCATTAGGACAGATGGTGGAGAACACATTAGGCCCTTTAATGCTTTCTGCAAAGAGCATGGTATTCAGCATCAAACAACACCTCCTAAGACCGCAACTGAAAGGTTTGGCTAAGAGGATGAATAGGACTTTGATGGAGAGAGTCAGATGTTTACTCTCACATGCAAATTTTTCTAAAAGATTTTAGGGTAAAGCTCTACTCATAGCAGTTCATATTTTAAATCATTCACCCTTTGTCCATCTACAGTATGATACTCTAGAAAGAGTATGGTTAGGAAATGATGTTTTCTATGATCATTTGCGAGTATTTAGTTATAAAGCCTTCGTTCATATCCCTAAGGATGAGAGGTCCAAGCTTGATGTGAAGACTAGATAGTGTGTATTTGTTGGGTATAGCCAAGACCAATTTGGTTATAAATTTTATGACTTAATCTAGAAAAAAATGATAAGAAGTCAAGATACTGTATTTGTTGAAGATCATATTATTGAAGATGTTGAAAAGACTCAGAAGTAGACTTTCAATAGATTTTATGATGATTCAAGAGATGTTCATATAGTCCCTCCAACAATAAAACATAGGCAAATTAGAGATGAGGAAAATGTTCCACAAGAATAGGAGCCAGAGTTAGAAAATCCTAAAGGTCCTAGTGAGAATGAACAAGATGATGATTCTAATGATGTTCACGTTCAGCCACTAGCATTGAAAGGTTCTTAAAAATTAAGATCTGGTGGAGTTAGATAACCATCTACTAGATATTCAGTAAATGAGTACGTACTAATGACTGATGGGGGAGAACCTAAATGCTTTGAAGAAGCCATGAAAAATGAACACAAAAGGAACTGGATTGAAGCCATGCAAAATGAGATGAAATCTTTGCATGAGAATAAAACATTTGAGCTAGTGAAGTTGCCTAAAGACAAGAAAGCTTTAAAGAACAAATGGGTGTTCAAAATCAAGTAAGAAGAACACAGCTCCAAACCACAGTTTAAAGTTAGATTAGTTGTGAAAGGATTCAATCAAAGAAAGGGTATTAACTTTTATGAGATTTTTTCACCTGTTGTGAAAATGACATCTTTTCGAACAGTGCTCAGATTGGCCTATTTGGAAATCGAGCAAATGGATGTAAAGACTGCCTTCTTACATGGTGATTTGAAAGAAGAAATATACATCGAGCAGCTAGAGGGTTTCATAGAGAAATGAAAAGAGGACTATATATGTAAATTAAAGAAAAGCTTGTACGGATTGAAACAGGAACCAAGATAAAGGTATAGGAAGTTTGAGTTTGTTATGGGGAGCAAGGCTACAGAAAGACTATTTTAGATCATTGTATTTTTGTGAAGAAATTCTCTGATGATGACTACATATTCTTTTACTTTATGTGGATGATATGTTGATTGTTGGTCAAAATTTTACCAAAATCAATAGCTTAAAGAAACTACTAAGTCTTTTGCCATGAAAGACTTAGGACCAGCAAAGTAAATTCTTAGCATGAAAATTATAAGAAATCAAAATGTCAAGAAATTATGGTTGTCACAGGAAAAGTACATAGAAAAAGTACTTGAAAGGTTTAATTTGGAGAATGCTAAAGCAATTAACTGTCCTTTTGCTAATCACTTTAGATTAAGTACAAACAGTGCCCTTCTACCGATGAAGAGAAGGAAAAAATGAAAAAGATTTCATATGCTTCAGTAGTTGAAAGTTTGATGTATGCCATGGTTTGTAAATAACCAGATATTACTTACTCAATTGGAGTAGTGAGTCGGTTTCTTTCAAATCTTGGAAAGGAACATTGGGCTGCAGTAAAGTGGATTTTCAGGTATCTTAAAAGTACAACCAAAACATATTTATGTTTTGGAGATGATAAGCCGGTATTAGTTTGTTACGCTGATGCAGATATGGTTGGTGATATTGACTCAAAAAAGTCCACATCAGGTTATCTAATCACTTTTGCTAGGGGAGCTGTGTCATGGCAATCAAGATTAAGGAAGTATGTTGCTTTTTCAACAACTGAGGTAGAGTTTATAACACTGACAGAAGCGTACAAGGAGTTATTGTGGATGAAAAATTTCTTGAATGAACTCGAAATTCATCAAGAGCAGTATCGAATATTCTACAATAGTCAGAGCGCAATTCACCTTGGAAAGAATTTCTCCTTCCATTCAAGATAAAAAAATATTGATGTCAAATATCACTGGATCAGAGATGTATTGTAGATGAAGCAGTTACAACTTGAGAAGATGCATACAGATGAAAATAGATCAGACATGTTGACGAAGATTCTTCCAAAGAAAAAATTTAAATACTGTCAGTTAGCTGTAGGGATGAAGGAAAATATGGTTAACGTCCCCACTTAAATGTGCAAGGGGAGATTTATTGTGGTGTGCCCACTTCAAGTGGGATCCACATCAAATGAAAAAAAAGGCAAAAAGAAATTCATTATGGTGCACATCGCCCTATATTTTTTTGTTCCTTTTCTTTCTTTTTTTTTTTTGCTTGGTGAGCTACCTTACCAAATCCTATTGACTTTTGTTTCATTCTTTTCCCTATAAATATGAGTGTGTGCAGCCAGTGGAATGGTGCAAGCGCAAAACAAAAGAAATACAAAGAGAGAGTTTAGTTTTTAGGAAAGATTTTCCTAAAACAGGGGAGTGACAAAAATAGTAAGAAAATCATTTTTGAGTGTTTTGAAAAATACTGTGAATGCCACTATTTTTATCCCATTTGTATTAATCTCTTTGTAAGTCTACTATTTTGAATAGTGGACAAAATATTTGGAGTTTGTCCCATAGGGATAGCCCTAAAACAGTTAAGGGTGAACCACATAAATTTCTGTGTCATATTTTATTATTTCTACTTTTGTAATTATTCTCTTAATTATATTGCGATACCCAACAAACATAATTGTTGAGAATATTTAAATAGAGAAGGTACCTCCTTCTATCAATAGTTTTGTCCTAGCTGATTTGATTTCTATTTGCTAATGAAGTTCTGTTTTCTTCTAAAAAAGAAAATATGTGTCAAGTTCTATATTCCTTCTACATCATAGTTCTCAGGTATTCATAGTATTTTCATTTGTATGAATTAATCACCTATCTTTCTTTATTATTTTACAATAAGTAGTTATTTAGTAATTATAGAGTTAGAAGTTACAATGATTTAAATTTGATTAGTTAATGAGTCAAGGTATATGTAGAATATTATAAATGGGTCAAATGTATAAATTCATCCATGTACTATACATAAATATCCTTATGTCACTTTAACTTTACAAGGAACGTATTACGTTCCTAAAGTTGTGAATTTTAATAACATTGTACACCTCTCTATATGAATAATAAAAGTTTTTTGGTATTTTTGATTTTGTAAGCAAAATATGGATTTGATACATGGTTACTACAATTTTTAGTATAATAATTTTCACAATTTTCAACTATTTAATAAGTATTTAATTGATCTAAGTTTAGAAGTTGGAGTGTTTAATAGAAAAAAATTAGAAGTTTAAGTATTTAGTAAGTGTAATTTTATCAGTTGAAGTGTTGAACACGTCAAAATAAAAGTTAAGAATGCATAAACCTTTTTATGTAAAGTGTATGGGTCAATTTTATATTCGGCCATTATGTGAGGAGGGTGACTAAGGTTCCTTATCCTATAACAGGTTGTTGAAGACAAAGTATGACTATATATCTATTAAGTTTGATTGTAGGCTTTATTGATGATTCTTTTGTTAAATATAGAAAAAATTACAATCTGGTCCCTATAAATTATTGGAATTAACTCGTATATCGTTGTATTTTTAAAAATAGATTGATATAATCTTAAATTTTGCTTTCATTAGACTGTTTTATCATTCTAGTCCATATTTTTTTTCTTTCAAATGCTCAAGGAAAAGATAAAAATGCTCTAGGAGGATGCCTTCCTTTTTCTTGTTGGGAAAAAAAATGCAAAAAGTGATTATTCCTCCTTTTTTAGTCGATTTCTAATCGACTTAAAATGAACTCAAGTGACAATAGCCATAAAACCCATCTCTTCGACCTCCATTTCTTATTTTTACAATTAATTTTTTTTTCTTTGTTTAAAGTTTTAGAATGTAAAACGAAAATAATAAACAATTTATGTTCTAGTGAAGTACTCTCTCCGGCGACTTTAAGGTACCGAGGTAGCTAAAATCTCTATTTATTGAGGCTTTAGATAGAAATAACAAAACCACCATTCAGTGAGGCAGTTGCCCAATCTATAACAGCCAAACGACTTAAGGACATTTTGAATTGATTGCTTGAATCCCCATGAATTTTTTAGTATTTCAGTGTGTGCCTCGTTGGGTTTGATTGCATTTTAATTTTTTGACCACCATGCACGGTGGCGGTTTCCATGACACTCTAGTAATTAATTTTTTCAAAATACAAGAATATGCAAGTTAATTTTGATAGTTTATAACGACACAATCATACTTTTTCCTTTAATTTTCTCTTTATCTCTCTTCTTTAACTAGCCTTTTTGTGTTGACTTAACATGAAAAAATGAAAAAATTGATGGAAGGATAGGAGAGTCAAATGAAACCAAAATTTAGGGATATATTAATGTATTTTCCAAAATATAAGGATATGCAAATTAAATTTGATATTTTATAAGGATAAAATTTTATTTTTCCCTTAAATATATATGGTACTAGGCTTGGAATGCATTTGTCTATGTGAATCAATTGTTTATATATTAGATTTACTACTATATAGACTTAACAATTTTTGTATAAATATAAAACTCTATTCAAGTGACACCTCTTTGCTATTAAACTAGTAACCATTAAATGGGTCTTTTATAAATTACTTTTTCTTTTACATTTTTTTAAATAAATTTTACTTATCTTTGAAAACACATATTTAACTTTAAATTTATGTTTCATTCAGAAAAAAAAGAAGAAAATCATATATACAATATGCCAGATTTGTATAAATATTAAAAATAAGATTATCAAATACTTTATAATTATATAATCTCACGTGAAAATATGTAAAATTAATTTTCTTTAAAGATAATTATTAAAAAAATTAGATGTAAATACTATATAATCTTATGATTTAGGAATTTTAATAAAATATACAGATTAAAAAAAATAAAAATATATACTGCCTCTGTCCTATTATGATTATATGATTTAACAAAATACGTATATTAAAAATTTAGTCAATAAAAATTATTTTGTCATTTTTTACCCTTTACTCATTAAGATATTAATGAAAGTCATTCATTTAATGAAGGATCATAAATGTTATCATGGGAAACATAATTATTTATGGCTAAATGCATAATTTCACCCCTGAACTTTATTAACCTTATGGCATCCTCAACTTTTATTTGGATTCATCAAACACTTTAATTTATAAAATTACACTTATTAAATATTTTTAATTTTTAAATTTATTTTATTAAATACTTCAACTTGCAAAATTAGATCAATTAAATAATCATTAAAAAGTTAAAATTTATACAATTATTGTTTCGAAAGTCATGTTAACTATATATCAAGTCAATATTTTATAGATAATAGGCAAAAATCCTAAAAATTATTGATATTAGTATTGAAAGGTGTGTAATATTATTAAAATTTACAAGTTCAAGGGCATCATACATCATCCGTAAAATTCAGGGTACTACAAGATTAAATTGCAAAGTTTCTTGATGCATTTATGTATTGAGCCAATTGTTTATATATATAAATTTAGAAATCTTATAAATATTTTGGAACATCCAAAAAAGAAATAATAAGTAAATAAAATGGGACGAAGAGAGTATATATATATATATAAAGTTAATTGAAATTTTAAAATTATAGTACAATTTTTCACAATTAAAAGCAAATTTGGCATTGTAACAAATAAAAAATTTGATTATTCGTTAGTTTTTAATTAATTTATTTTGAAGTAGGATCTGATATCTTGAAGTTTATTTTTCACATTTTAAAAGGTCTAAGTGAAATTTTTATTAGATGCATGAAATTAATATTTAAATAATCTAAATCTAATAAATGGTGAAAAGAAAATTATGCACGTATATTGAAAATTTTAATTTATTTCTCCAATTTTAGGCGTTAATTATTTATTAAAAATAATTAATATAATATGTGTCTTTTTGAATTTCAAAAATAACAGTAACAAATGAATAAAACTGAATTTTTCTTCTTAAAAAAAAGAATATAACTTGTTTTAAAGGTAAAAGGTTATTGAAGTATTTTTAATCTAGGGCTTATATTTAAATAATATTAATCTAAGGGTCAATACAAAATTCTGTACAGATAAAAGAAAATTTTCATTCTTTACGGTAACTTTACCCCTAACTTAAAACTCACCGGCCTTAAGTTAACTTAAATTGAACGCTGGTCTAGTCCATGGAAATGAATCATGTGATATTAACTTTTTTTTTTCTTATGATTTATTAAGAACAAAACATATTCCAGCACATAGGATTATTACAATATTATACTCCTTCCGCCCCATTTTGTTTATTTTTTTTTTTTATATGTCAAAAAATGTTTGCGAGGTTTCTAAATTTAAATATTTAAAGAATTATTTTTCCAATGATAATTTTTATGATCTTTTATTAAATGGGAGATTTTTATTAATATATTCAATGAGTTAGAAATAAAAAAATATAAAATAGCTTTTGTTGACTAAATTTTTAATATGTATATTTTGTGAAACCATACAAACAAAATAAAATGGAAAAAGTATATATTTCAGTCCTTTAAAAAAATCAAATGTTTTTCTTCTTTACTGAAATTGCTATACTTTCTAATGATTCTAATTTTTTTTTATTCTCAATTACTTTATTTTAGCTATATCTCAAACAATAAAATTTATCTTATTTTATCAAAAACTATGAAAATAATAAGGTTCGAGTTTATTACTTTCATAATTTCTACTCTAATTTTATTACGAACTTATATTTTTATACTAAATAATCTGATGTCATATATCTCTAATCATTGTACCAACGTGAAATTCACTGAATCATAAATTTGATAATGTAAATTGAATCAAACCAATTGATTCATACAATCTAATCAAACAAATTGATTTAGTTTGTTTTTTTTCTTAATTTTATATTATCTTTTTTTGATTTGGTTTCATGCTTAACCCTAAATATAAAATAATTTTAAAAAATTAAAATATTTAATAAATATAATTCTTTAAATTGAAGTGTTTGATACGTCAAAGTAAAAATTGGAACTGAATTTATATATTTGACCCTTATTTATCCTGTCCCTAAGGAATTCCATAGTTATCTTTTCATTCTTCTTTCTTCTTGTGAATCATTATTCTCCAATTTCTGGCAAGCAAATTGCTCAGAGCTGGGATTGTAGAAAGAAATTGAAGCACCCAAGGTTAGATTAGCAATGGTTTCCCAAGGAGAAGCAACACCAACCATGGCAAAAATCTACTTGGAAAAAGTAAATATGTTGGTCACAGTTGTGAAATTGTGGGCCCTACTTCAAAGACTAAATACTCATTTCAATAATCGAAAGGAAATGATGACATCTAACCAATGAATGGTCTCCTTGTACATAATTAACCTAAATAACCTTTTGGTGTAAAGGGAATATTTCTTCTTTTTAAAAAAAAATCATAAAAATGAATATCAACATCATGATTATTAATAAATTATTCTTTCTTTGTAGTGAAATATTAAAAATATGGATGTACTCTTAGAATGTAAGAAAGGTAATCTAACCAAATCTAGCAAAGATTTGAGATTGGTTCAAAATGTAGATTAAATTCTACAATTAAAGTTGATGTATTAAATTATACAAGGATTATCAAATTTCATAATCATCTTATGCTTGTGTAAGTAAGATGCTATAGTTGGATTTTAAATAGAAATCGAATTGAAACCGAGCTGATTAAAATCAGAACCAAACTGTGGTAAAAAATTCTGATTCAAAATCTTTATCGAAACCAGGTAATTAAGATTCGGTTCTTGTTTTTCATTTATTCAAATTGAAACCTATGATTTTAGTTCAAAATCGGCGGTTCCAGTTTGAACTTGTGAAAAACGTATTCTTAAAGAAATTTTCAATTTATTTTATTCTATTAAAATTTTTTAAAATAACTTTTAAAAATTTTATTAAATAGGATTAGTTTTTTAATAGTAATATTTATTATTATTATTATTATTATTATTATTATTATTATTATTTAAGCTACAAATCTAGAAAAATATTTTAAAAATTTTAAAATATATTATCTAACTTAAATTTAAAATCAAAACAAAACCGAAATCAATAGCCCAAAACCATTTTAGAAACCGCCTAAAAGTAGTTATAGGTTTCGATTACCTTTTTTATAACTAAAACTAGCGGTTTTAAAACCAAAATCGATGGTTCTGGAACTATGATTATGCTTATGTGTAAGGTTAGGATAGTTGAGGATCTTCCAAAGTTGTTGAAATAAAAAAAATTAATACTTGTAAAATTCATTTTTTTTAAATATGTATATTGATTATTTGATTATTGTATAAAAGTTAATTGAAGATGAATTGGAAAAATGGTACTCCCTCCATTCTATTTATATAAAGAAAATTTCATTTTTAGTCGTTTTATTTATATAGAGAAATTTTTCCAAAATTGTAATTGTGGGACTAATACCAAAGCAAAAAGTTCAATATGCTATTGCTTTGATTTACAGATTAAACATTGACATTCAGAGTATTTCAAGAAAGTGGCAGAAATTATTGTGACTGACATTTAATGTTCAAAAATTGACTGAATTGTGCATTAAGAAAATGTGAGATTCAAGTACATTATACACACAGATTAGATTTCACCGAAAAGCTTATGCTAAACAATTAAGTGTACATATATAGTAAAATTTACTCACAACTTTAATAAATCCTGAATACAAATGATAGTAATTAAATAAAAATAATTGTGCCCATTTATATTTACTCGGATGAACTCCTTAAATGGCTAAAGAGAAAGATACAGAACCTAAACTCTAATTTGATTATCTAAATAAAAATTGTTGTGATCATTTTTTGCATTATGCTAAATTCTATAAATTGTCTTAGTGGATATGGATAAACTGTCTGTAATTTTACGAATACTGCAAGCATTTAACTAATTCTTTTCAGTTTCAAAAGACATTAGCATACAAATTGTATTTTTCACATCTTCAAAGACGTTTTTCCTTATGTTGCCTTTTCGAGCCTCTTCTAGAATACTACTTGATGGTCGTGTGGTTTCAAATTTTACAGAAGGCGGTTGTTTAGTGGATGACAAGGAGATCAAGTCTAAGGTTGATTATTGAGTATGGGCACATCTTCAAAATTGTTGAGTATGGACACATCTTCGGAAGCTGCAAGCAAGTTTTGAGGGACTGTATTCAAATCAAAAGGAAGGATTGTGTCCGTAGCATTTGTGGATTAAATTTTAGATGTGAAATTCATCTCTATTTAAATGAATTTAACTATGAAAATTTCGATGCCAAATTTCATTTTTTTTACTCGTAAATTTAGAGAAGCAAAATAAAGAATTGGAGGTTGAAAATTTTGGCTCCAAACTTTCTTTCAACTTTCACACTAATTTTTTCAATCCAAATTTGATATTGAAATTTTCATGCGCAATTGCAATTAAATAGTCTATGTTTTTTATTATTGAAAGTCTAAACAAATAAAACGCCTTATTTAAGCAATAAATCTTCTTTCTCATCATTTATCACCTTTTATTGAAAATTTATAATCACTTTAACATATTTTCAGGAGTAAATTAGGAAGAAATTCACAAAAAGACTAGTTTGTTAATCCTAGAGAAATTTTAACTTTCTCTATATAAATAGAACGGAGGGGGGGAGTATTTATTTTTGGGTAATTCTAGTAGATATCATATTTTAAAACTTATGTTTAGAGAAGATATCATATTTTAAAACTTATGTTTAAAGAATATCAGGTTGACTTTTCAATTTAAATATTTATCATTTTGAATTTGTTTTTACTTTTGTACCCTTATTTATTTTGTTAAGCATTAGTTTGTTAGTAAACTAGAGTTTTAATGGCTTTGTGTTTCTTTTTTTATTAATTGCCTATTTTAACTATTAGTGTTTTAATTGCTTGGTGTTTCGTTTTGTATTGATTTCCTAATTTAATGCTTATTTCATTTTTTTCAGCTTCTTTTCTTTTTTGTTGTCGTTTTTTCAATCAACTCTTTTATTCTTTTTTTCATTTCTTCAGTTTTGATCGGCATCCTTTTTTTTCAGATTCTACGTTTGCCACTTCTCAAGTCGTTGCGCTAATATTTTTAGATAAGAATTATTATTGTTTTCCTCAATCATAAGGTTTGTTTATTTTGGTTTTCATATGTTTTTCATTGTTGAAAAAATATTTTAAATTTAGATGTTAATTGTTTGATGTACATTTGTTTAATTTGTTTCTACATTATAACGTATCTCTCTCTTTATATATATATATATATACACACACCGCATTTACTGATACGGTATGTATATACAAACTGTATTTACTTAATTTGATCTAATATGTTAATTGATGCATATATATATATATATATATATATATATATATATATATATTTTGTATTTAATTAATTTTATAATATTTGCTAATATATAAATATAGTATTTACTGTCATAGTGGTCGTTATCGCTGGTCATGATCCTCTCGTTGTTGAATCACATAGTTGTATAGGGATTTACTCTTATAAATTTCATGTTTCTTTGTATTTCTTTTCTTTTTAGGATTCCCTTGTTTTGTAGCGTTTTCTTTCCTTTTTTTTCAGGTTTCCTTTTTGTCTTTTTAAGTTTTTTTTTTCAACATTTTCTTTTTTACAAAATCTATTAGTTTAATGTTATTTGAGGTTAATTTGAGTATTTTATTTTAATTTTTGCCAAATATGTTAGTTTCTTAATATTTAATATTTTACGACATTATTAAAAATTAAAACCTTAAATATAATATTTGTCTCACTATCCCTTTGTTTTTTTGTTTTTTCCGCATAAAATTATTAGCTCGTTTGCAAGGGACAGAAAAAAAAAGGACAACCAACATCAGCCCAAGCCAAGTTAAAAGATTTTGAGTTGCATATTGGGCTTTACATATTACTTTGAGTTGCATATTGGGCTTTACCTATTACTTTTGCATAATGCAGCTGAGATATTTAACCTAAATAGTATAGCAGTTAGTCTTATCTTTTTTTCTTTTATCTTACCAAAAAAAGAAAATCCTGCTTATTATCTTTTCAAAGTCTAGCCATTTCGGTTCTTTCGTGGCCATGAACTGGGATTAGTCTAGAGATGCTCCATTCTAATTTTAGTTTTGATTCCATTAAAAAAAGTATTTCAACAACTATTTTGATACGTTTCTGAAGAGGAAAAAAATGTAATATTAAGATGTAGAATAATTTGTAATATATCTATGTATGATAGGACAAACTCCTAATTATAATAGAATTATATTAAAATATTAATATAATAAAAATAATAAAATGGATATAATTATTAGAATGAGACTAAATATGATATTGAAAATATTTTATGTTCCTTTGCATAAAAAAAATTGATATTATAATATTATCACATTGTATTCTTCTTTTTGACAATTTTGAATTATGTATGTATGATAGACTTTATATGTATGTATTTTTAATATGTCAACAACTACAATTATAATTTTTAATTTTATTTTATTTTTTAGGCATTGAAAAATTTCCTATTTAGAATTAAATTAAATTTTCTAATAGAATTTAGATTCAAATAGAAAATTAATATAACCAATCAAAATTAAACTACATTTATTTTTCAATCAATATAATTAAAGTCCTTAATGATATTTGTATCAATCATAAACTTAATGTTGGCGTTTTAGGAACCCAATGTTTCCTAATTAGGATGTTATTCAATTATAATTAATGATATCATTAATCAATTAATAAAATACAAATAAAATTTGAAATTTCTATACAAGTAAAAAATTTATGATTTGTGTGCACCAAGGCATAGTCTAGTGATAAATCCGTATATGACTTAACAATAAATTCATGTTCGAATCACCTTTCCTCTATACTAAAAAAAAAATATGATTTATTATATTATAATTTGAATATTGGAATTCCATTGGATCTATCGAAATACTTGAGAATAAAAAATAAAATATTTTACCATTACAAATATTAATCTTACAATTCAAATAAATTTTAAATTTTTATCAATAAAATATAAAAAAGGGAGGAAGAAAAGAGAAAAGGAAGGACATGCATACTAAAGAATGCGGAAAAAAAAATATGCAGTGAGTTTTAAGTTTATAAAACAGGTTATCAATTTTGGTTATAAATCTAACAACAGATAGAAATTTCGTTGCTAACCCGTTTGTAATCATTTTGTTAATTGTTAGCAACCAAAGAATAATGAAACAAAATTTGTTGATTAGTAAAAAATAATTTAGGTTATATTGTTGAAAACGGAAAAATTTCATTGCTAATCCGTAAATAGAATCCTTTGCCAAGTTTATAATTTAGAAATTGAAAAAATTCCATTGCTAATTCGTAAGCAAAAACTTTTATTAAGTTTATAACGAATTTATAAATCTATAAATTTATTACTCTAAATACAAATAAAAAGATAAAGGAATTACTAAATGATAACAAATATATATATATATCCTAAACTATATATAAATGTGGGAATAATAAGATTTCCGATAGCGTCCTTAATGAAATTTAGGATATCTTAAAATAGCTTTTGTCATAGCTAATTTGAAAATTACGTTTTATACAAATGAGTGTTTAGATGAGTAGTTCGACATTCTTCTCCCTTAAATGAGATCAATAGTTCCATCCTCATGGATGGAGTAAGTACTCGCTTGGAGATTTATTCCTTTTTGGACCAACTGGTACGAGCAGTTAGATATAAATGAGTAAATAAGTATAATGAATTAATTTTTTAATTTCTTAGTTAAGGAATTCACTTGTATGATATTATTTTCTTTTATTGTATGTGTGTTTTTTTAGATCGATCGAGTTCTTCTACTGCTCCTGCAAATCAAAATCCAAAGTAGAGTTAGATTATTTTGCTATCACTGTGAGTAATAATCAATGGTGCATACCATTATTTGCATACATGTATATCATGCATATATTATACACTCAATTTTATTAAATATAATCAGTATCTAGTTTTTAATTTAATTGATATTATATTATCATTATTATTCACTTTATAAATATAATACTACAGTTATACAACGATATATAAGTACAGTATTTGATTACATTCATATTTTGTATATGATTTATTGTATTGGTTGAGTTGTTGAATTAATTGTGATGTGATAATGATGTGTTTTGTATCTGAATGAAAATTAGGATGACGTGGGTAACTATGAGATTATTAGCCAAATATGGAGAATCGGCTCTTATATATATATAGTTGCACGTTGACTATATTTATAATATATTTATTTTTCTATTTATATAATATTAAAGCATAAATTTTATGTAGATTAAAATAAAAATGAATAGATAATTTGTATTGCACTTTGACGTACAAACTATTTGCTATAATACTATTTATATACTTAATTCTATTTTCATATAATTAAGTGATCTCAGAATAAAGTTCATTTCAATCCATAAACCTAATCGTTTAGTCCCTAATTTGTAAATAAAATTTTTAAAATTATAATAAGTGTCTAAAAAGAAAATCAATTCATTATTCAATCTCCAATCTTTACCTTTAACTCCAAATTAATATCTATATACAACTATAATGAAAAATAATAATAAATTGCTTTTTACTATTAGATAAAAAAAAAGAAATGAGATGATATTTTGAATTAATAATATAAGTCATTTTGGCTATGGTAGTTGTATTATTTATTTAATAAAATATATACACATGCACACAAATTCTTGAAATCAAAAATTGACACAAAAAGTATTATATAGTTTTAGTTTTTTCCAATTTTCTAAATATCATTTTCTTTTAAATAAAAAAAATTAGGATATAAAAAAAATATCAAAAAAATTTAAAATATTTAATCATAAATAGATTATATATTTATTGTAAGGAGATTTAAATTTCTTACTAAATTAAAATGATAGTAGTTACAAATTATTCAGTAATGAAAAAGAAAATAAAAAATTATTATTAAAAATAAAACTCTTTCAAAACTCACCAAATAAAAAAATATTTCAATGTATATAGATATATAAATATATCAATAAAATATTATATATATTTTTAAATTAAAATTTTTAACTGTTTATCATCTCAGATTTAATATGTAAATTCTATTTAAAAATTTACTTTTTAAAAACTATATCCAATCAAATCTTGCAAACATAAAAAAATATTAATAAAAATAGTATTTTTCTCTTTCCTAAATAAAAAATTATATATATTATATTTAAAAATATATTTTAAAAATGTATCTAATCAAATCATACAAACGTAAAGAAAAAATATTAATAAAAGAACATAATTTTTTATCTATATCCTAAAAGAATTAAATATTTAATAACTAAAACATAAAATTTTTTTTAAATATATCATTATTATATATATTTATTAAAAAATAAATTTAGTAAAAATAAAACTTCAATTTTTAATTGCTTAATTACCTATATATATTTATTTAAAATATAATTTATTTTAATTCATTATGAGGGCTAATGGGTCAAAATAACACTATGAGCTATCAACAAGGATGAAAACGCTCACTAAATTGATGAAAACACTCACTAAATTGAAGGTTACATTTGATTATCCTAATGTTAGGATACGTACTTGATAAATTGTATGTCTATTTTCTAAATTAGAGAAGCATTCTGCTTGATTATGTTGGTTATGTATTTTTTATTATTATTTACTGAGTTTACAAAAATTCACCCCTTAATAAATTTTTCCTCATGGTAGATACTTAGTTGGTTCGTAAAGGCTCTACTTTTTTTTCTGCAAAGTTACAATAGTAAATGTAGGTCCCAATAGGCTATGCACAAGAGGAGGAGTGAATTGTGTTGTATAACAAATTTAGAATTTAAAAACCTTTTTAAAACACAGCAGAAGCACAAAAGTATTTAAATAATTTTACCATATAACTCACATAAGCAAAAGATCATCTATGATACTTAATCAATTAACAGATCTAAAAATAGCTCACCAAACTGGGCAACTTTACAACTCAGGAGCGATTTTAGTTTGAAGCAGAATTCATGTTAAAGTATCAACAATTCAGATCATAAGATAACAATATGTCATTATATTTAAAATGTGTGAGTGTGAAGAGACATGCAATATAAAAAAGATAAGAGGAAAAAATCGAACACCAAGAATTATAGTGGTTCGGCACTTCTCACGCCTACATCCACTCCTTAAGAAACCATCTTGAGATCCTCCACTATTTAACTCTTTTTAAGGGCAAGAGTAAAGCCTATTCCAATTAAAATAGTCCTAACACTTAGCACTACCCATGTCCCACAAGTTTTTGCAAAGGACTTGTAAACTTACCTTCTAGTTTTTGTTAAAGAACTAGAAAACTTAACTTGTTTTTGCAAAGAACAAGCAAAACTCAACCTCTAGTTTTTGTCAAAGAACTAGAAAACTTAAACCTAGTTTTTCTAAAGAACTAGCAAACTTACAAGACTTACTCTCACACAAGATGGGTGCTTGAAAATCCTTATAAATAAGCTTTATACAAAGCTTTCAATCACAGATTTTAATATTTAAAAAGTTCTAATCTATTA
>CANUEX010047733.1:0-22056 GCA_948099535.1 Jatropha multifida | reverse complement strand
AAATATTGGTCCGATTTTAATCGATTAATGGTTATTCAATAAATTTTCGGGCGAACCAAAATGATTTTCGATCCCCATAATATTACGTGGCGTAATATTATTGGCTAATAATTTACAATTTAAATTTAAATGGGAATGTTTGAAATAAAAATTTCAGGGTATTATAATAATATTCGACTTCTGATTAATATTCTTTTATTCCTTATAACATGATTTTTGATATCCCAAATAAAAAATATTTATTATAATAATAATAGTTAATTTCTTTTGAAATATTTTTTTTAATTATGATATATATTTTTAGTTTGATTTATAGCCAATCAAATTAAAAATTATTTTAGAAGTTACCTTAATTTTGTTATAGTAAATTAAAAAAATAATGAAAAAAAATTCATTATAGAATAAGATTATAATGAACTGTTATTGTTTAAATGTAATTATTTTTACCAAACTATCATTATTTTAATTACTTGCTAAAATTCAATATTAAAATAAATGAAATTGAATTCTTATATTCTTATCATATTTTAAATATATCATATTTATTTTATCAAATTGATTTCTTATAAATTCTTACGTATTTAATATCTTACATAATTTCTTATTTTATCAAATTGAATTCTTATATTCTTACTATATTTACCATACATCTTATTGAGTATATAACATAATTTCTTATTTTATGCAATAAAATTTAGATTTAAATAAAAAATTAATATAACTCATCAAAATTAAAATTATCTTTATTTTTTCAACCGATAAAATTAAATCCTTATGGATATTATATTCTTATTATATTTAATATATATATTATTTAGTACATAACATAGTTTTGAAAACTGGACCGGATTGACCGGTTCGACCGGAAACTAGACTGTGGTCCGATCTGGATTGCATTGAAAAATTGAACTAAATTGATAAAAATCGGATGAAAACAAACTAAAAAGTGCTGAGTCGGACCAGTAAAAATATTTCTAGGTATTTTCAGAAATTGTGGAATTTTTTTAAATTTGTGCCTTCTAAAAGTTAGGCCACTAATTTTTTAATTTTTGGACCTTTTTATTTATAAACCCAAATCCTAATATATTAATATATTTCATGGTAATTAATTTTTTTAGTTTTAAATTTATTCATATTTTATTTTTTTAATTATTTACTAAATTTTTATTTTTCTAAATTTGAAAATTTTTTATTTGAGTTCAAATTTTTTTTAACCTATATTTTAAATTTTATTTAATGAATATATTTAAAAATATTATTAAGAATTTTTCGATCTATAAAATTAAAATTCTTAATAATATTTTATTAATCTATAAATTTAGTAGGACATTTTTAGTGATCTCAATGATCTGTCTCTTTATTCATATTTGAAATGTGTGTCGCATGTTTTTAATATTCATTGTTCAATAAGAAGTTATTTTATGTATTTGTTAGTTTTCTCTTTTGAAGTAATGTATTTTATTAACTTTTTTATGAGCATAATTGTAAGGCTTGCGATATTTGTATTTTTAATATTAAGTATTCCTAATTCAGTTGAAATATCTATCATTATTTTTTAATATTAAGATTCTTAATTGAGTTCAAATATTTCTAATAGGGCAAAAAAATATTTTTATTTCTTTGTTATATAGAATATTTGGACCATGAAAATATTTTACAAATTTAATATTTACTTTTTTATGTTTATGCTTTATTGTAAAAAAAAAAATTGGTTGCTTTAATTAAATTGCTAAATATAACATATTTAAAATTGTAAAATTTTATATAAAATTTGACAACCAAAATTTCGATACGTATTCAAGGAGAAAAGCTAATAAGGTTAATGTAAACAAAAGCATTACATAATTATATTGGAATCACTCTTATATTATAACTAATTCAAATAAAAACTATTGTACCAATTAGATGGATTAGGAGACAAGCGAACGTAGAAACTCATTCTCTTACTCGAATATTCTATAGCTTCACTATGTTTTGTGAAGGGAATCGTACCTTCAAAATTTTTAATGTATTTTCATTAATTTTTTTCTGTAAATTATGTAATTTGATGACAAAATAAAAAGTATTAAAACTCTATAAAAAAAATTATAAAACCTTTATAGAAAAGAAAACCATTTCTCTAAATTCAATACACTAATTCAAAGACTAATATTGTTTTATTGCATACCCATAACTAATGCTATTAACTTCTTATTATAATCTTATTAGTACTACTTTTCTTTTTCCCTAAACAAATTTCTATTGTTCAATTAGAACTCTAGAAGGAGAACTCACATGATAAAGCATGAATTAGGATTTTCATCGCTAAACTGGCCTTCATGTTCATATCCATATCCATTATGATATGGAGGCTGCCTATATTCTCTGTAACCAGAAGAAGACCCATACTGAGGTTCTTGTATGTTGTTTCCACTGTAACTTGGAGGCAGCCCATATGGTCCTTGTACAATGTGTCCACCATAAATTGTAGGCGGCGCATATGGTCCTTGCACATGTTGTCTAGGTCCAGCTGCAAGATGATGAAGGAGAGGTCCAGTTGCAGGGTGATGAGGGAGAGATCTAGCTGCAGACACGTTTTGTCCAGTTGCAGGGTGATGAGGGAGAGATCTAGCTGCAGACACGTTTTGAGGCAAAGGGTGCTGAGCCTGAGGTCCAGCAGCTGCAGGATGCTGAGGGACAGGTCCAGCTGCAGGACTAGTTTGAACTGCCATGTTTTGTGGCACTCCGGACATTCCAGTGGAGTAGGTAGCAGTATCATTTAGGTGTAGAACAAACACTTCAGGCCCTTTCAACTTTTTCAAGGCTTCCAAGACTTGGTCTTTTAATTCTTCGTTTAGTTTGCCTGTAATTTTGACACTGCCTGAATTTATTTTATAATCTTCAATCCCTGAAACATACCCATTACTGTAATTAGGCTCTTGAGCAATTTTATTTTCACTTTTCCTTAATAAATAGGTGATTAAGTAAGTAATTAACTTGAACCAAATAAAAAAGTTATACCTTTAATCTTCTTCAGAACTTTTTTTACTTTCCTCTTGCATCCTAAGCAATCGCAGGACTTGTTGCTGAAATAAAAATGCACCGTTGCCAATTGGGACTTCTCATATTATATTAAAAAAGAACATGTAAATATAGTTAGTGAATTAAAAAAATCGCTGTTTAGACAGGAAAAAAGATTGAAAAATAAGGGAAAGAAAGCTTTCAATACATACCATCGTTATAAAAAGTTGAACGAAGAATGACTTTTCCAAGTGCTTGTTTTCATTCACTCACAAATTACACACACACACACTATATCTATATACAGTGGAAGCTGTGTAGCGTACCTAATTAGGAATTATTAGTAGAACGATATGTCTATTTATTATATTCTGTGAAATTCTACAATTTAGGAAGTAGGTATGTTCCTAAGTGATTTTTCCTATTTTCGTTTTTTTTTATTGTACGAGGAATCATTCCTTCATGCAATGTAATAAATATTCCCATATAGATAGGGAATCCTCTTTAGTGTATAAGAAATAAATATTTGGGCTTTTCTTTCCTAAATGGATGCTCGAAACATTATATATACTATATATAATACGATTATATTTCCTTTATTGGAATTTTTTTTTCCTTCTAACTATAATTTTTCTAATAGAGAAGATGGGAGGTAAGTTTATTTCACATAAAATAGTGTTTATGGATATTTAGTGACTCCTTCACCCATTTCAAATTCGAATATCGGACATCACAGGAGGGATAGGAAAAAAAGTGTATAATAATGTAATTTTTCACTATTACTCCAATCTGAGACCAAATTATGACCACATCATTCTTTTTTTTTTTTTCCAAAATAGTAATTTTTTCACTGAGTTTCTCGCACGTAGTGCATTTCACAAAACTTCGTCAACAAATTGATCCCTAAAACTTGTAAAGAAGCCAAGAAATTTAGAAACTGATCCCAGCCTCGCATATCTGCAGAAAAGCCATCAAACTACCATCGGACAGAACCTCAGGACGACGAATAATCACTCACAGTAACACATTTTTGTCAAAGTGCCGAATGGTTTATAAATGCCCAGTAATATAAATTCCACGATAACATACTGAAATATTGAAAGCCGAGCATTTTTTGTACAAATGCCAAAAAGTCTACTAAATGTATGTTATAACCATGCACATAGTCATAAAACCCTGAACTCCATCCTCAGACAAGATCTGCGTATGTATAAAAAGGTCCAAAATGTCTGAGTAAAAGACTAGTGCATTGTTCAAAAGAACATAACGTCTCGGACACTATCATGCAAAAACAAAAGTAAAGAAACGAATATGTACAGATCCACAAGCTTTCAGCGCCCTGAGATGAGTGACATGACTTGATTTAGCGGACTGCTTACCATCCACCTTTGCTACTTCCACTGTCTCCCTTGTTTGCCCCCCAAGAGCTTGCAGATGCGTTGCCCCATGAATCATTGGATTCCCCACCCACATTACTTCCTTCTTTTAATTGATTCCAACCAGATGATTGACCCCTGCTAGACTGATTCCAAGTCTTAGCCTGATCTCCACTTGTGACTGCATCTCCCAGACCACCTCCTTTGCTCCAACCTGAAACCTCTTCTTTGTTCCAGCCGCCACCACCAGTAGAACCAGTTTCTTTGTTCCAGCCGCCACCACCGCCTTGAGCACTAGAGCCCTGTTCTTTGCTCCAGCCTTGAGCACCAGAACTTTGTTCTTTCTTCCAGCCACCACCTTCAGAAGAACCCGATTCCTTTTTCCAGCCACCGCCCTGAGAAGAACCAGGTTCTTTTTGCCAGCCACCACCAGAATCCTCAGAAACTTTCGCTTCCTGGTTTGATTGGTTCCAGCTTGAACCCTGGCTACTCCAACCACCAGCTTGATTGTTAGCTCCACTATTTCCAGAATTCCAACTCTGGAATTGCTCCTTACCCTTATCAGCAACTCCTTGGTTCCAACTGCCTCCACTGCTACTTTTCCAGCCTCCACTGTTATTATTTGCCCCGCTCTTCCAGTCAAAGGCATTATCTCCACCAAAGTCATTGTCATTCCAACTACCACCACTGTAATCCCTCCTTCCACTGCCTCTACCACCATATCCTCCTCTATCCCCTCTACCTCTAAAGCCTCCTCTGTCAGAACCACCTCTACCACCAAATCCCCCTCTATCAGATCTGCCTCTGCCCCCATAACCTCCTCTGTCTGAACCATTCCTACCTCCAAAACCTCCCCTCTCCCCTCTACCTCTAAAGGCCCCTCTGTCAGAACCACCTCTTCCTCCATAACCACCCCTCCAATTCCCACCGCCTGCTCTACTTTCAGTTTGGTCTCCATTGTCTCCAGAGTTCCAACTGCTTTTCTTGCCCCAACCAGAAGAATCCTGGCTTGCATCAGCAAATCCAGAGTTCCAGTTGCCTTTCTTGCCCCAACCAGAGTCCCGATTCACATTTACATCACTGGACCCAGAGTTCCAACTGCTTTTCTTGCCCCAACCAGAATTCTGATCCCCATCTGCATCATTGGATCCAGAGTTCCAATTACTTTTCTTGCCCCAACCAGAATCCTGATTCCCATCAGCATCATTCAATCCAGAGTTCCAAGTGCTTTTCTTGCCCCATGATGACCCTCCATTTCCACCTGAATCTCTCAATCCGGAGTTCCAGCTGCTCTTTTTGCCCCAATCTGAATCATTATTTTTATCTGCACCAGAAAGCCAAGATTTCTTCTTAGGTCCGTATTAATAATATCCTAAATAGCTGATGAGAGTTTGATATATTTATTTTATATGAAGTCACAATAATGTTTCACAGACAAATAAATATTTTCAATATTTTGTATGATAACATTTAAGATGTAACTTAATCAAACTATATAATTTTTTACAGTAGGTAGGAAGTCAGTTCCTAGCAGCGTCACTATACCCACCTGTGTCATTTGACCCACTTCCCCAGCTAGCACTTTGACCCCATCCCTTTGTTGATCCTCCATCCAAAGATTTCCCATCGTTTTTGCTGCCCCAGCCAGAGGACTGGTTAGCATCCACATTAGCATCTTTATTAGCCCAGCTTGAAGAATTGGAAGCTTTGGGAGCACCCCAGTCAGATTGCTTTGCACCACCTTCCCCAGTTGTTCCACTTGTCCAACCTGCACAATTGTCACCTTCAGAAGCTTTTCCCATGTTCATTTTGCTGCCTCCACTCCAATATGAAGACCAGTTCCCACCAGCTGATTGATTAGCAGCAAAACCTTTGTCCCTATCCTGACATTCACCATGGTCATTACCCCAACTCAATTTCTTGTCCGAAGAGGGTTTGTCCCCACTTTCACCTCCCTCTTTATCTGCTCCACAGCTTTTGTTCCATCCTGCTCCATTATCCCCCCAAGAAGAATCTGTTTTCTTCTGAACTTCTTCTCTAGATTTACCCCAACTGCCACCTTGATCATTGCTCCAAGCAGGTGGGTTCCTTGTAGATGTCTCATCACCACTCCAATTGTTTCGTTCAACTCCTCTATTCCATCCTGAAGACCAACCTCCTGATCGTCCGCTGCCAAATTGATCTCTACCTCCTTGACCCCCTCCTCTTCCTCTTCTCCCACTTGATCCACGACCTGCATCAAATGATTTGTTCCAACCACCAAAATCTTGACCTCTATCCTGTTTATTAAAAGATTCTCCTCCCTCTTGTTTATTCCAAGAGGATCCCCCATCTTGTTTACTCCAGGTAGACCCTCCCTCTTGTTTACCCCAAGTGGATTCCTCCTGCTTATTCCAAGAACCCCCACCTTGTTTACTCCATGTAGACCCTCCCTCTTGTTTACCCCAAGAGGATTCCTCCGGCTTATTCCAAGAAGATCCCCCATCTTTTTTACTCCATGTAGACCCTCCCTCTAGTTTACCACGGATAGAATCCTCTGGCTTATTCCAAGAAGATCCTCCCTCTTGTTTAGCCCAAGCAGATTCCTCTAGCTTATTCCAAGAACCTCCACCTTGTTTACTCCATGTAGATCCTCTCTCTTGTTCACTCTTAGAGGAGTCCTCCGGTTTATTCCAAGAAGACCCCCCATCTTGTTTATCCCATGTAGAGCCTCCCCCTAGTCTACCCCAAGTGGATTCCTCTGGTTTATTCGAAGAAGATCCCCCACTCTGTTTACTCCAAGCAGAACCTCCCTCCTGTTTACCATCAACTTTGGCTTTCTTCCAGCCACTAGCTTCATCATTATTTTCTGATTCTTTTTGGGCCCAGCTACCACCAGCATTACCACAATCCACAGTTGGCTTTTCAGCTGCAGGGGTTGAACCTTTCCACTCTGCTTTACTTCCACTTGAACTGTCTTTTTTATCCCAATTCCCTGTAGCTTTACCCCAAGGATCTCCTTGAACAGTATCTTCTCTTTGGGCTTCAGCAATACTTCCCCGAGCAGACTCTTTGCTCTGAGATTTCTGATTCCATTCAGTACCCCCATTCAAGTTGTCCTCACCTGGAGCAGAGATTTTACTCTTCTCCCAGGATCCTGATTCCACTACATCATTACCACTGCCCCAAGCATCCAGCTTATTCTTCCCACTAGCCACATCTCCCCAACTGCTGGTTGGATTTCCAATAACAGTTTTTGCCTTATCCCAAGCAGCTGCAGCATCAGTTGTAGAATTTCCAGCATCAAATTTTGCTTGACCCCAGCCAACAGAATCAGCACTGCTGGACCCTATATTTGTTGCAGGTTTTTTCCAGCAATCCTCACTCTTCCCCCAACCTTGTGCTTCATCATTGTTAGCAGCAGCTTTGCTATCAGCTGCAACCACTCCCCATGAAGAATTCTGATCTGAAGTTACCTTCCTCTCCCAAGACGCATCTGCTGCATCCATACATTAACAATAAATGAACAAGCATACATCATTGACAAGAAGCATGCTTACATGAAAAAAAGATTTGACTATATACCTTCCTTGCTATCATTACCTGCAGAACCCGATGAATTTGCAAGACTGGATTCAGGTTGAAGCTGCAATAATCACAAAAGACAAAAATTGCTAAGATGGCAGTGGTAGTTGTGCCGCGCAGTGTGTCCCACAAAAAAAAAATACTTAAAAGATAATTCAGGGGAAACCTTGAAGCTAGGCCAAGAGCTCCTGCAAGGAAGAGTTTACTGACGTCAGATCAGAGACAAAATTCCATACCAAGAAGACAGAAACAAATAAAGCCTTCAAGTAGCAGTACAGACAACACATAATATTCGAGAGCTATAAGACACATGATTACACCATGAAAAGGAATCCACAAGGAACTGGCGAAAGACAACAATAGCTTCATTTAATTGACTCAATTTCAAAGCAATTTCCAAAAAAAAAAAACTTAAAAAAGCCATATAACACTGGTTGCAAACTTTAACTGCAACATTCATTTGCAACAGAAAAGCCATAATAAAAAATGCAAATTCACTGGCCAACCCACAATGTAGAACTCTTAAAACTACAAGTTTCAACACAATCAGATTGTTTTCTACTTATATTACAGTAAAACGACAAGCAGACCTTGCCCTTGAAGATCTTCACAATTCATGACCATGTGTGCTGAGAACTTTATGGTCCTTGCACAATTTCATATTGAAACCAATGAATTACTTAATGGATTTATTTCTTAAACAAAGCAACTGCAACTCAGCATCATTTCACTAGATATCATATGGAAATCCATCCAGTAAAATACATGCATCAAGTAAGACACATGAAAGAAGCCAATCAAAAACTTGGACAATCACACAAAACATGAAGAGGTTACATAAACCAACAAGATTACACATGATAAAAGGAAAAAATAAGGAAAAAATAGTTCTCATCTTAACTTTTAACTAATTAAGAATCAATAATGAAAAATCAACTAATTTAAAGAAAACAGAAAAAGAAAATTCACAAGCAATATGTCAACCAAGATTTTACCCTTCAGTAGTGACACCTCCCGTATTCCACCCCGCACCATCAGCTGATGTTCCTGCTCCATCTGTCCAACCTTCCAATGACATAAATTTAGGTGAAAAAGACAAACATCGAAAGAATCATCTCAGATTTTCATAGGCCAAAAAAATAGAAACATACAGACACTAAGAATGGCAGGCCCATTTAAAAGAAACAGATCATGAATAAATTGTCACATATACTTCACATAACTATAACTCTGTTTCTCAAGTATTTCATATTCTAAGACTGATAGAACACCCACCTGTAGAGCCACCTCCTGTTCCAAGCAGATCAAGTTTGAAATTACTGGATCCCGGATCCTCACTTTAAAAAGAAGAAAGGCCCAAAATCAGCAAATTGCAAAAGCTAGACAAATCATACATGTGAAACATGCTGAGATAAATAATTGCAGTCACAAAAACATCCACCTTGCAGGCATAGCAGAGCTCTTCCCACGAACCTCAGAGAGATGCTCCCGTTTTACTACAGGAACATCAATAAACCAAAAATGTTACAAAACTTGATACATCCAGACTGAACTGAACCATGAGCCAATATTGGTAAACAGACCTGTAAGAACTTTCTGCTGAGAATCAAGCTTAACAGTAACATCAGAATAACGTATGGCCAAGACACGGCAGAGGTATCCCTTCAAAGGTCCTACTCGGATTCTCAAGGTCTGGCCAATGGAGAACATTCCATCCTTATCTCCCTGATTGACTGCAATTAAATAGCAAAATCAAAGGTAAGGAATCAACAGTGAAATCCAAGCTGAATGCACTGAACAACATTGACCACATACAATCTCGATTAGTTTCCCTTGTTTGCCATGGTCTTTTAGGCGAAAGAGGGGATTTGGGAGATGATGGGAAATCTTCAAAGCCTACGGTGCCTTCGCCACCCTGAGAAAAGGAGAAAAAGATCACCATTCAGAAGATTAGACACCAATATTAGAAAAAGGCAAGGGCAAAGGGAAAGCACTGGTCTTTCAAACTCTAAACCTTTTCACAACAGTCGCCAAAAGAAAGCTTGACTTTCTCGCACATTTGAGCTTTAGAACAGAAATAACCACCATTATTTTCGGTATCATTCTGGTCATATATAAAAACAACTCCTCTGTATATTTGTTTAACAATTCCTTGCCTATCCTGAAGAGAGGACAAAACTTGTGAGATAGACAAGCAGACATGCATTCCATGTAATTCATTACTTGACCACATTCAAAAAGAATAATGAGTGCCAAACCTTTAGTGGACCTTCCAACAACCTGACAGTATCATTGATTGATATAGTTTTTGTATGGTGATCCAAAGCAGTAAATTTCATATCTGAGGGTCCATTTTTTAACTCATGCTGCCCAATGCTCACCACAATCGGCACCTCGGGTCCATCTTTAAGAATCTAAGCATTGAAAAAGAAAAATACAAAATTTTGGTCGAGAGTAAGTTTAGCAGAGTATGAATTCCTAATCTAAAACATCAACCAACAAGAAAGCAGCCAACAACGTAATTACAAAGTATAAAGTAGGCTTCTTACCTTGTAATAGTCATCCTTCTCCATGCCTACAATAAGACCAAAATCTTTGCGGCTGCAATGGAAGATAATGTCAATGTATAGGAGAGTTTTATACAAAATCAATTGACACAGGATCAACTCGTGCAGAACTCACCCAAAACACACAAGATCATATAGTCCAAAACCACCAGACCCCGATGAGCTTTCTCCTTTCTCACCGCCTTTTTCATTTCCAATTACTCGTTTTTTCTTTGGTGCACCATAAAGCTGTTTAAGCCACTCTGAATTATCAGAATTATTATTCTCAGCAGGCTGGAACTTCAACAGCTCCTCTTCTGATGGCATTACACCCCAGCAGCTTAATGAATCTACAGAAACCTTTTTATACAAATAGCCATCCTTCAGCAATAGACCATCAAGAACCTCAAACATCTTGCCTGTATCACGGTCACGCCTATATTGAACAAGGGGCCGGAACTCCCTACACAAATACAAATGTATGAAGCCCATCAGACTTTAATCCAGATGACTTGAAATTAAGATTTGACAATGTATAGATTACTCTAGTTCGCTTGAGCTGATCAATCTTGGAGCAGGTACAGCAGCATTCTTTATAGAGACTCCTCCGCCCTGTAAAATTAAATAGATGAAACCAAGGAGCGGAATTGTTGTAGCATAGGAAACATCTCTCTTTTAGACCACAAATGAACCGCCACAAGTTGCATACAAAAACTTCTCCAACTAAAGCATAGTTGTCAACTGTTAATGCCATATTAAACTCCATAAAGTTATATGATAATGTCTTCCTAACAACAATGGTGATTTTGAATAAACCAAGTCTTCTGAATAAGCCCTGGAATATTGGAGCTTCAAACAATTATTACTAGATAAATGAAGGAAAAGAAGTAAAATTTTTCACACAAACCTACCCACCATAGTGTCAGAACCTCCTAACAAAATATAAAAATCATCTTGTTTTAAGAAGACAATCGACTCAAATTAGAGCAGCTGATTGGATGAATTTATCCATTTCCTCCATTATGTTTCACAAAGAACATGCCCTTTTGATTGTTTATTATCAAGAAAAAGAGCAGAAGGATATATTTCTAGAACATGTTAATTATAGCAACTTGCAGGAGTTCCGAAGCTGTCAAAAATCAAGACATATCTACCTAGTGATAGGTTAAAAAGAAGGAAACCCATCAATACTATGTGATCCATAACTATATCAAGATGATTGAAACAGTATATTTGATCCAGGGACAATTAAACTAGTTAGTAAATCAATGTTTACATAATTGAGATTGTTGCAATACAGACAACATATATGGTGAAAGAGTTTCCACAACTATTGAGGACGTAAAGGGAATAAATTGGGCATGTACAGAACCGGTGGTTCAAAATTTCTAAAATGTTGAACCTATACAAGCACTTGAACCACTGGTTTCAATGTCGGCCAGTTCCGGAGCAGTTCCGATCATGGTTTCTAGCAATATGTTGATTATTTTTTCAAAAAAAAAAAAAAAGGTAAATTGGTTCTAAGGTTAAGTCTTGCTTTTCAAAAAATTAATGTGAATTTAAAAAAATATTGATAAATTTTATTTGATAACTTTTAGAATGCTCATACTCATATAAGAAATAAAATTAATTAATTTTACAAAATAGTCAAATAAATTATCATTTTGTTGTCTAAATGTTATTAATTAAACAAATTGTTAGAAAAAATGAAAAATGCTTCAAACAATGTAATTTTGAATTAAGTAAAAAATTTAAAAGGAAAGAAACGTTTAATACGCATTTGTATCAAACAATATAATTTTAGACTAAATATTTCACTTTTTTTACCATTTTACTTGAAACTTTTTTAGATTTTTATCTTTTCAAGTAAAGTGTATTTAAAAAAAGAAAGAAAGAAAAACCTTTTAAGTAAAATGTATCGTACAGTAAAAGATTATTTAAACTTTTAGAGGTGTAGAAAATAGGCTAAGTGATTATAATTTTTATATAAAAATAGAAAACTTCCAGTTCAAACCGGATCGGGGACCAGCAGTTTCAGACCAGTTCAAATTTTAACATTCACATGAACCTCAATCGGCCCGTGAACCGCCGGTTCCGGTTCAAAACTTTGAACCGATATTTCCATTCCAGTTTCGGTTCATCTACAGTATCATTTCTTTCTGGTTTGAACCAAACCAGTGGCCATGCCTAGCATCAGTGCTTGAAGGAGACTTGGAGCCTAAATGTGTGCTTGAGTGACATGAGGCACAATGTAAATAAATAATAGACCTAACAACATCAACAATAACAGAAAACATTTGAAATTTTCTAGTTCTGGCACCAATCACTCTGAAACACTGTCAAAATAAAATGTAAAGATTCTAAACTGTCTTTAAACCGACCCCATATTCACAATTTATATTCATCAAAAGTTAAATATCATACCAAAATCTTCCTTTAATTTAGTTTATTCACACTCAAATTAACACTCCCTCAATCAATAATAATCCTTATTTCCTTTTCGGATGTTAAAAGAAAATAGTACACTTTCCTTTTAAAGTTAAAAGTCAACAAGTCAAAACGATTATTTTGGTAATAACACCTTTCAGATATCTCTCTTTGTTTTTTTCTCACCAAAATAATTAATGAAGGTAAAATTGGTAAACTAAAAATTCTTTTTGTGCCAACCCAATCCCAACTCGTTTAGGATTAAGGATTAGTTGTTGTTGCTGTAGTTTTTTTAATCTCTATGCCAAAACCAGTAAGCAATATAATTTGTGGATGAAGGTAGTAATTTTAATATCAATTTTCTATAAAACTACATTAATGGGCATCATCAATTTATTAACAATTCATGTAAAAAAACTGGCAACAAAACCATTAAGGGCAAAAAAAAAAAAAAATGGCACCAAAACCATTAAGGACAAAAACAGATGTTAGAAAAATGAGAAGATATACAAAAGGCGAGAAAAAAAAGACAAAAGGGGCCCAGGAGGCAACAGAGGTCCTGCCTCTTGGTCTATTGACATCAGGACAGAAAAGGAAAATAAAGGACCAAGAGTTAAGGCTTGGAGAAGAGAATGAATTGAAGTGAAAATAATAAAGTATAAGATGGAGAAGCACATGCCAACTGCAGCTAAACCACCTAACCAGTAACTGTCCCTTTATGTTGTTCTGTCATTTTTTATGTCTTGAAGTGTGTGTTTTTTTTAACAATTTGGCGTGAATTGAGTTTATTTTAAGCACTTAGAAAGAAGGATCAATGGAGGAAATTTGACCTTCAAATAACATTTAAAAAAGACTACAGGATCATAAGAGGTTGCAGATAGGTTTAAAAACCATGCCTGAAATACATGGCCTCTGTAAACGGTTAACATTCTGGCTATAAATATTCATTATAGCTTAAGCTCTATGCAAAACAAGGATAACATGATGTGTACATTCAGACAATTGGTGCTAACTCAAATTCAGTTTTTTATACCCTCCAAACCCCTTATCCATTGATTGAGGAGGACAAGGCAGCAAGCAACCATTAACAGATAGTAAACAGTTAATATTGAAAAAACAAGCATCACCAAAAAAAGATTTAGAAAAAAATCAATCACATAAGAGGACAACCTGACCAAAAAAGATCAAAGTCAAAATCCCAACTACTTGAGGGCAGCAATAGATATTTTTGTTTTGCACAGACATTTCATCAAATATGCCAGTACTAAAGATTTCACAGATATACATTCCAATTTCCGTGCCATAGCCCATATACAATTTCACAAAGCAACACCTTACGGCATATTCATATCATGAAATTTTAGATCTAACCTCCTCCATAGCTGCAAGCTTAGCACAACAATCAAATAAAAACCTTAAGAGTCAATGACAATCTGAGATTAAAATTTACATGTCAATCTCACTTGCTCAATCTTCCAAACTTAGCATTATATCAGATAAACCACATGGACTCAGCAGCTTTTTAGACTTTTAGCACGCTGTTCAACATTTGGGATGACTATCCAAGAACTCCAATCTTTATTTAGCTTTTCTAATTAAGTACACAAATGTTTTCTCATAAGAGAAGCCCACTTTCTATGAGACCCTATATTTGTCCTTTTTCACCAGACTTTTCCAACTAGAAACTGGAATTGCCCTAATGAATACAGCCTACATCAGATGGTATCTAAGTGAATGCCAGGTCAACATAAACATAGGAGGAGGCAAGCTTGGGCAAATACAACATAAATGAAGGAGAATTTGATTGGTAAAAGTAAAAAAATGTCAATTTGCAGCAGGTGGTAAAGTTTTCTATTTTTAGTTTTAGGATGCTCAATGTGCCCAAAAAGATATGAACTAATGCCAATTTGAAAGATTGCATTTGATATGGAACTTAAAATAGCCACAATGACACCTCATAACCAACAACTCTAATGTCTACCTGAAATAATCCACAATCCACAATGCAGGACTTAGTTCGTAAGGAAAAAAAAAAGAATTGAATACTCAATCAGAAAAATGAGTACTATTGCCATGTAATCAACCCCGGGATATTCAGATGATGCTCATCCATATTGCACCATTGAACTTCCACAATCAAATCAGCTTCAAATGGCAAACTCTAATGCGTCATAAAATGAGGAAAGTGTTATCCAAACTGAATTACCAGAGTATCATAAGTAAATCATCATGAGGAAGCGTGGAAAAGATTCACGCCAAACTCATCAATACAATAAAAGAATCCATTAATTCTTGCAAACAATTTAAACTTGCAACTCTATTTTCACACTGAAAGGATCTTACAAATTTTTGTGCCATTGCTTGCAGATCAATTCTCGGAATAAGCTTTACTGTTGCTCTTTTCCGTGCATCATTTACAGCAACAACCTACAGAAATAAAATTAGAGAGAGTAAAGATGTATAAAGAACTACCAGAAATCAACCCAGCAAACCAAGGAGCACCTGTACCTGTGCAAGGTCTCCTTTGTATTTCCCATTCTTAATACGGGCCCACATGCCCTCACTAACCACATTGGATTTACCTCGCACAGAGAGCAAATGAGCCACTTCATTTGTTGGCACTGTTGCCACTCTAGTAGAATATATGCTACAAAGCCCTTTACAAGCCTGAAATCGTAAATGATCAAATGAAAAAGAAAGCTGCTACTATTAATCAATAATGAAACTATTAACTTTCTCCAATATTCAACAATGTAAGTTACCTCATTAATATCACACTGCTTGTCAGCTTCAATATAAATAAAACCCTTTACATGGTCAACAGCAAATGCAGAAATTATCTGCAGCTTGGTACCTAGAGATTTCAGATCAACAAACTTCTGCATAAGGCAGAAAGCTGAATGTCGCTCTCGTCCAACCTGCAACCAAGATATTTCAGGTGAAGACCGTTACAAGAATATGAATCAAAAAGAGAAAAGTTAAGAAATGTGATGCAAAATCTGATAGCAAAAATTATTGAATATTTAGCATACAGAATTAGAAAATCATACCATGCATTTGACCTTCCAAATAATTGGATCCCTAGTGGATGGAAAAAGAGAATTTCTTTCCATTGATTTAGCCTCATAAGAATCTTCAGCATAATTGACAAATCTAGAACCATCTTTGTAACGTTCTTCCATCATCTTATCAAATTCCTCCTCATCCATGACCTCCTCTTTCGGTATAAAGGGGTCAATTGGGGTTCTTACTGGTTCTTTCTTGACTTTCAGCTCAATATCAAATTCTGCAAATGATTGGAAGGTCAATGTCAGCTAGTCATATGGAAGAACATGAAACCACGATCGTCCGTTATGCAAAGATCTGAATCAACCTGCCCTAGTAGGTCACAAGTGAAAAAGTAAACACCCCACCCCCTTTCAGGAACCTTTTTGGGAAAAAAAAAGAAAAACAAAAAAAAATGTGCAAACCAACAAGTTCATCATAATAATAAAACCTCATCGAGGAACCACAAGTTGTAAGCATCACTGAAAGAAAAATATATGTGTAAGGACTGCACAAGGGAAGTTGATCTCAATAATTATGTGTAACACAAAAACCATGCAGTATTCCCGAAAAAGAACTATCGTGTGACAACAAGGAACCAGCTCTGATAATCATCCATCCATTAGATTTAAAAAAAAAAGGGAAGTGTTAAAGTAAGAATGAAGAAAAACCGGATTAACAAATAAAACTCTTCTGATATATCATGAATATCAAGCCAAACTTGAGTTGTAAGAATTCAACCATTTTGACTAGAGATTGTCAACTCCAAGATGAACCCTTCAAAGGAGTAGCAAATATGCATGCAAATAAAAACTTTGACAAAGCCAACCAGGTACAGTTTAGTTGATCTTCTCACCAATGTAAGAAATTAAAGGTCCCGAGTTCAAATTCTCTCGACCACAAGAATTTTCACAAATTTAATGAGTTAAGGGGAAGACTACTTCTGTCGTATAGCTCTATCATGTTATTTTAAATGAATCAAAAAAAAAAGTTGAAAGATGTGAAAACATTGATCAATACCAATAAAAGTAGACACTCGGCCAACAAAACCTTCACACCACCCTTAATGCATGTATATGTTATAATGTAAACAAGCACAAGGAACTTCTGCAAAGACATCAAAAGGTACAAGGAATAGGGCTGGTGAGAACGAAATGATTTATGGGGGTGAATGTCTGGCATTCGGTGCCCAACATGTTCATAGGATAAATGATCATATTATACAAAAGATGCAAGTAGCAGAAGTTGGAGAAAAAATGAGAGGACTTCTAAGATAGTACAGTCATGTATTACATAGACCTCCACATGCCATGGTTCGTAAATGTGATACTTGCGTAGTAGAGGGTGCCAAAAAGGGGAGAGATCGACCTAAAAATGTTTGAAAGGAAGTTCTCAAAAATGATCGCATTATATTTTGCTTTCCATTGCTATTAATTTGATCAGTACAGCACCAACTAGAACTAGTTTGGACTATTGCGTTTTATGTCAATATTTATACATTGACGTAATTAAGTTCAGATAATAGTTTTTTCCCCCAACTTTCTACAGTTCAAAACCAAAGGAACCAACTATCACTGATACCCTAAAATTTAAATTTTCAAGTTTTCCAAAGCTCTCATATCCACCATTTCCAACATTAGTGGATAAAACAGCTTAAAAAGGCCTCACAACTTGAGAAAAATCGAAGAAAAACCAAAATGCACAACCAAAATAGAAAAGAAAAAGAAAAAGAAAAACTATTCCATCATTAGAACACTTCCCTCTCCTACATTTCACTCAAAACCTCTAATGTGTCAATTAAAAACTAAAATTCTGGAAAAAAATCACAAAACAAATTCAATTACTACCCACCTCAAAGCCCTAGAAACAGAGAAAAAAGGAATGCAAAAACAGATTTTATTTCATTATACCTTCTTCATCAAAATCATTGTTATCGCTCTCGTACTCGTCTTCGTCAACGTCAGCAGCATCTTCGAAGAACTGAAGAACCTCGCGGTTTTTCCTCTTCCGACGACTACCGCCTGGTTTATCTTCATCAGCGCTTCCGCCTCGCTTCCGCTTGCCGCTGCTGCCTCCAGTGGCGACCTCCTTGCCCTTGGATGACATTTCTGGAGTAACAATGTGAAGATTGTGTTTCTGGAAAACAAAAAGACTGAATCCTCCGCCAAAACGTACACAGAGAGTAGACTGGCTCTCTGCAGTGGCCCGTTTGGCCCGTTTCGCGAGACGGTGAGAGAATATTGACTAATTTTATAATTTCAGGTGGGCCTTTCCTTTTATTTTTATTTTCTTTTACTCCCTGAAGTGTTAGCTAATTTACAATTAGAAGGCTGCTTTTTTACCCTTTTTTCTTTTCTTTTCTTTTCTTTCCAATTTCCAATTTCCAATTTAAATTATTCTCTCACATTAAAAGACAATATTATGATATAAATATATAACCTCAGCACAATAATTTGTCATATAGTTGTGGATAATCTGAGGCACACTTAACTTCTTATTTTACCCTTATATTTCAAATTATAAAATTTTTTCTAATTATACACTTCATCTTATAAAGTCATCTTATTCAATTTTTTAATTTATCAAATAATTAAAAAATATTAAAAATATAAAAATTATTATTTAAAAAAATATACTAATTACATTAAGTTAATATTTTTCATATAAAAACTAAAAGGTCTTAAAAATTATTATTGTAACCGTCGAAAGCTACCAAAATTTGTAATTATAAAAACAAAATATTTGAGGTGTGATAAAAATTTTTGTGAGTAATTTATGTATTTAACCTGTATTCGGCTTCTACTTGTCTAACGTCAGAGTTATACATCCCATATTGGAAAATAACAAAATATTAAAGACTTTATATGATTTTTAGGTTATTGCAAATTCAATTAGAAATTCTAAGAATTAATATTTATAATTGATATAATAATATTAAATAAATAATATTTAACTCATTTTTTGTGATAATGACTAACATTTGTATTTAATATTAAATATAAAAAATCATATTTCAATATTAAAATTTAATAAAAAGGACAAATAATATTAAGAATTAATATAGTATTTAAATTCAATTAACATTCCTCATATTTAAATTTAAATTGTTATTAAAAAATATGAAAACTAAAAAAAATATTAAAATGAATAAAGGAAATATTGAGATGGATATGATTAATTTTGATAAAGACGAATTAATCCCGTTTTGATTGATTAAAAATTAAAAATAAGAAATTTTTATTTTTAAAAATTTTTAATTTGATTTTCTACTATATCTAAATTGCATTGATTTATTAAGGAATATAATTCTATCAAAAATTATATGAATTAGTTTTTATATTTTTCGATCGCCTAAAAAAAATATGTTTAGTCTTATTTAAAAATCTTCAATTTGGTAAAAAATAAGGTTATTTGGTAAAGAATTTGATATTTTTATTAAAATAAATTGTGTAACAAATATTCATTAATTAAGATGCTGAATGATAATTCAACGGCTCATGGAACTGATCATACTAATATTATACTGCTTTCGAAAAAGAAAACGCCAGAGTTGGTTTCTAACCTTAGACCGATTTCTTTGTGCAGCGTAATCAATCGGATCACTTGCAACGTGTTGGCAAATAGAATGTGAGGTTGTATGGATACTGTAATCTCTCCTACCCAAAGTGGTTCATTCCAATAGATTTATTATCCGCAATATCATGATGGCATTTGAAATCCACCATTACATGAAACGGAAGACACGAGGGAAGAATGGTATTGCGGCACTAATTAAAACCGACATGACTAAAGCATGTGACGGGGTGGAGTGGTGTTTTCTAGAAGCAATGACGGGTAAATTGGGTTTCAGCGAAGGGTGGACGGCACGGATTTTGAAAATGGTAACCACAGTTTCTTATCATATGTGTAATAGCGGGCAATGCTATGGTCCTATCATTCCGACTTGTAGTCCCTGACAACGGGACCCCCTGTCGCCGTATTTGTTCTTGATAGTTGTCGAGGGGCTTTCTTCATTACTGAGTTATTTTTAAGCCAGCGGATAGTTACACGAGATTAAGGTGGTTCGTGCAGCTCCAACGATTTCGCACTTGTTCTTTGCCGATGACCCCTTTTACTTCTTTAAGGCTAATCTTTCTGAGGCATATCTTATTAAACAATGTTTGAGGCTGCATCAGAGAACATCGGGGCAGCAGGTAAATTTTACCAAATTCGAGACTTTTTATAGTGATAATACCTACCATAGAGAGCATCATTGGCTTACTCGGTGCGGCGCAAGTACATGTGCCTGGTAAGTGTTTAGGCTTGCCGTCTGTTATTGGCCTAAATAAACAAGGTGTGGCAGCAAATGCAGAATTGGAAATGCAAACTTCTCTCTAAAGCTGGTAAGGAAATTTTTTAAAAAACTATAGGGTAAGCTATTCCGAGCTATTTGATGACCGTCTTTTTACTGCCCATGAATATTTGTACGCCACTGGAAAATGCTAGGAATCGTTTTTGGTTGCAAAGAAGGGACAATCGTTTTTGCAATTTCACACATCAAATTGTATATTATATATAAATATGAGAATCGAGGAGAATAATTGAATTTTCAATAATCGTTTTTAATGAAATTTGAATATATTAAAATAATATTTGTCATGACCGATAAAAAAATTAGATATGGTAGCTAAGAATCTTGACAATTTCAATTGTGTTCATGTTAGTAGGAATAAGAACAGGGTGGCTCGTGAGCTATCTAGGCTAGCTTTTAATTCTTTAGAGGACAATATTTTGGCGGAGGAAGTCCCCCTCTACTCAGTAATATTTGTAGACAAATCTTCTCTAAATTTACAACATTGTAGTTTGATTTTCTAAAAACAAAATTTATCAATTTATTAAAATTATTTTTTAATAATTATATATGATAATTAGACATTTAAAATTTTTATATTATATTTTTCAGATTTATTTTTTAAATATTTGATTTTATTTTTATTACAATTTAAAATATTTTATTTAAGAGAGAGATTTGATTGAAAATATTAAATAAAAAATAAAAAATTCAAATAAAATATACATAATTAAATCTTTTAAAATTTGTAGATTTTTTCATTTTAAAGTTTATTTTTAAATAAAATGAACATAATAGGTCGGAAGCTGAACATTTTATGAAATTCTTAATTTTAAAAAATATATAATATTTCATTATATTATCGCAACTGATTTTTTTAAATTATGACAAACTAAATGATAATTTGATCAATTTATTATTTATTGCAAAATTAAAAGTAATTTAATTATTATATCTAAATTAAATAAAGGAAATATCGGAAAAACATCTAATTAAAGAAAACTTATTACACCAGTCAATAAATGAAGTCTAAGTAGAAGAGTATAACTTCTTTGAATTTTCTATGTCCTTATTTCAAACCTTTTGTTTATTGATATATTTATAGATTACAACATTCAATCCCCAATACTTTTTCTCTGAAGTCCGAAAACAAATCAACTCAAAAGATTACTCTTGTCAGTACTAAAACAGCACTCGGTAACCAAAAATGGTGGTTGCTAGCCCTCGTGACGGTGCGGGCATAGGTGGTTTGGCTGACATGAAGAACTTAACCGTCCAAGTCATTGCCGGCCGCTGGTTCATGGTTTTCGCGTCACTTGTAATAATGGCTGCCTCTGGTGCAACTTACATGTTCGGTCTTTACTCAAACGACATCAAAACCGCCTTAGGTTACAACCAAACGACGCTGACGCTACTAAGCTTTTTCAAAGACCTAGGATCTAGCCTTGGCGTCTTTTCCGGCCTAATCAACGAGGTAACTCCCCCGTGGGTGGTTCTTTCTATGGGGGCAGTCCTAAACTTTTTTGGTTATTTCATGATTTGGCTTGCTGTCACCGGAAAAATCTCCGGCGTCCATGTTTGGCATATGTGCTTATATATTTATATAGGAGCAAACTCTCAAGCCTTCGCAAACACTGGTTCTTTAGTCACGTGCGTCAAGAACTTTCCTGAAAGTCGCGGTGCCGTAATCGGAATCTTGAAAGGTTATGTAGGGCTTAGTGGTGCAATTATAACTCAAATATATCATGCCGTTTATGGTGATGATTCA
>CANUEX010047714.1:0-33434 GCA_948099535.1 Jatropha multifida | reverse complement strand
ACAAATGCTTTTTCACCCACCTGAACTTGAAAATTAAAATCATCAGAAGGTTTAGGCACACAATGTGAAGTACCCACCTTTGCTTCCTCTATTCTCCTCCTAATTCTAGGCCCTACCTCATCCTTCCACTTCTGCACAAATATTTTATTAAAGAAATTTCTCTCCATCAAAGTTGTCCTAATCCATTCTAGCATCAATATGATATGCATTGTTCTTACCTCTCCTATTTACCCATCAAATGTCTCAGCAATGTTGTTTGTCACATCATCAGATTTGATATAGGTCTACAAAAAACATCTACAAAACCTTAACTTATCCCTTTTTAAGAAATTTGCAGCTGCCTCAGGAGAAAATGTCTCTAAGTCTTTCAATTTTTTTTCAAATTCAGCCTCATAGCTTGAATATATAGCAGCCCAAAAAGCTTTCTTAAACCCCTATCCCTTATGTTTTTTCTTCCAATTAGCATGAACATGCACTGCATAATTTCTATGCTCCACATATGGCACCAATTCCCTTATAGCATTCTCTAACCCCTACCACATAAATAAAAAATCAAAAGCCACAGTAATAAAAAATAAATGCCACACCAATAACAAATCAAAACCCATCGAATTAAAAAATGAAAACCAACAGAAATAACAAATCAAATACGTACCTTCTATTGATCACTAACTATGGTCAGTCCTAGACCTTCACCAACTCCTAAATCAGTAAAAAGTAAATTAAAAAACCATGTCCAACTGTCTTGTTTTTCTCCTTCCACAATAGCCCAAGCCACTGGATATATTTGGTTATTAGCATCTTTGGCCACTACACTCAAAAGCACACCTCCAAGCATTGTTTTCAAGAAAGCCCCATCAACAAACAGACATGATCGACATCCCTCTTTAAACCCCTTTCTCAATGATGAAAATCCAATGTAAAGTCTTTGAAAAATATTTAGACCTCTTACATTATTTTCATCACATTTTAGTTCGAAGGTTCCCTCCCTATCAGCTCTCTGCAGCTCTGCTATATAAGGCCGTAACTTACTATAGTGAGCCTCTAAAGAACCAGGCAACTTTTCCAATGCCTTAGCTCTTGCTCTATAGCAGTGTTGCCTATTCACAGTCACTGAATATTTTTCTGACATGTATTTTATCATCTTATCGATACTATAATTTGGATCCTTCCTTATTTCTTCTAAAAATTCTTCTGCTAAGAAATCAGATGTTGCCTGTCTGTTTGTCATTGACCTATAACAGCAATGTTCCTCTTGGTATATCCTAATAACCCATGATTTATCATTTTTTCTACTACTTGCATACATCTTCCAAGGACATAAGTTGTGGCATCTAGCTTCAACTTTTCTATCCTCACTTTTGCTCTAATGCACATTAAAACCATTATGCAAAGCATACTTCCTCATAGCATTAATTATTACCTCCTTACTCGAAAAAATCATCCCTATAGAAAATGACAAAGATTTGTGATCACAAGCAGGATTGTAAACATTTTTTACCTTTTTCATCTTTTTTCTAATTTGAACATCACCTTCTTCACTGTTATATTTGCTTGAGTACTCAACATCAGAATCTTCATAGTCACTTTCTTTTTTTTTTTCAAATTGGAAAAATCATTACATTCATCTCCTCCTATAGCAACAGCAGCAATCTTACTTCTACCCATTATATCCAGCCCCTCATCTAACACTATCCCAACCATTATCAACAACAACATGATTGACCTCATATTGAATGCTAACATCAACACAAGCAGGATCTTCAATTATTTCTTTTATAAAACCATGGTAAGTCTCCACTTTTGAATCAATAGCATGTTCTTCAGGGGGATCTTCCTCTATTATTTCCACTTCACAAGGCTCATTTTCAATTTCAAGCAATACAGTTTCCTCATCTCCTAATGACCCATCAACTATCAACCCTTCTTTTTCCATAGCTTCCATCATTATCTCAAATTCATCTCTAGGGCTTTCTGTTCTTTGCCAACCTTCCTCATCAGACACATAGTTTTTATGTTGTCTATTTTTATTGTCTTCAACAATCAAGTCAGTCTCTATATAAATCTTTATCCAGTTAAAATTCATCCCTTCAATAACATTTTCTTCACATCTTCATTTGTTTTAACAATAGTCAAAGTCCTCCAATCTCCCCTTGATTTATAATAACCTACTGTCTTCACTTCCCCACACCCAAATCCCCTAATAAGACTTGAAATGTCTGCATATGACATTTTAGCATTGCATCCCTGTGTACTCCACTCTTGCAGAACCTTTCCACCAATATAATTCGTGGTTCTCCTACTACTCATGATCCCTCCAACCCAAACTTCAATGGGGAACCTGCAATAGGCCAGTTTCACATTCTCAGTCAATGCACTTTAAACAAACACGCACCACTGTCCACATTGCAATAAAATATTTCATTCAGTAACCCAAAGCCCATATCCACACGCACCACAATCCACATTGCAATAAAATATTTCATTCAATAACCCAAAACCCATGTTCACACACACCACAATCCATACACACACTATCCGACAATGAAACAATATTTTATTTAGCAACCCATAATCCCTTGTCACTATCTAACTCATACATTCTGATAACTGAACTAACGAAATAAAATAAACCCATTATTTATCGCATATAAATTCACAACATTGTTTTTGTCAACCTCTTTACAAACATAGTAAGTAACAGAACGTAGGTTTCGTACCATTCTTTTTTCGCTTTCCCCATATCTCTATGAGCTGTGTGAACCCTAGCTTTCCGTGAGGTGTCACTTCAGACAGACGAAACTAAGTGTAGCAGGAAACACGACACTGTGTATTGTAGGGGTTACAAGCTCAACAATGTCGATGGGGCAATGAGGGCACAAGGAGAGAGTTGTGATTAGGGATTTGATTACATGGAGGATGAGACATGCGTTTAATCGATGGGAAGAGTGGGTTTGGATGGGTTAGGGTAAGTGTAACAGGAAAGACGACGCTGTGTATTGTGGGTTACAAGCTTAATACTGTCGATGGGGCGATAAGGGCAGAAGGAGAGAATTGTGATTAGGGATTTGATTACATGGAGGATGAGACATGCGTTTGATCGATGGGAAGAGTGGGTTTGGATAGGTTAGGGTTTTTTCCTTCTTTACAAACGCCGCATTTCACTTAACCAGGGGAGGGTTAAGTGAACTCAAATTGGGGCTGTGGGTCCCACAAATATTATTTTTATATTGGTCAATTTTGACCAAAGTGAATTTAGGGTTCAATTTTAACATTAACTTGAAAATAGGGTGCCTGGGAGTTTAAGTTCATTTTAGGGTAAATTTGTTACAAGACGCAAAGTTCAGAATAAAATTTATGATTTACCCAATAATTAATTATAGAAGAAAAATCATTTTTCTAATCTTGTGTTTGATCAATTAACCATGTGAATATTGGAATGTAATTCTTTTATCACCCATTAGTTACTAGTATAAGTGATAAAATGAATTTTGCTTGTGCACTGTTCCTGGAGATCAAACCAAATCGAAGAACCATTACCGGGAGTAAGCCAATCCAAACCGGAACTCAATTGAACTTCAGCCGACTAACTCAAATTTAATATTCATAGGGTCAAACACTAGGGGTACGCCTACGAAACTATTTAACTAGTTGGAAAGTCCTGACACGACATGTTCATATTTAAGTTTACCATAATATAACAAATCTACTCGGCTATGGCGGTACTGTTATACAACGCAAACTTGGAAAGGGAATTTCAGACATTTTACAAAGAGGTGCTTAATGAAGCATTGGCTTTGACCATTCTTAGATGTATGAGAACAATTTGGTACAGGCTTGTTTAAAGCTAAGACATCTTCAAAAACGTTGACAAAGAAATAGACTATCAATGACGGTGATAGCTAGAACGATGTTTACTTCTGTGTCGCTGATGAATATCAGAATCAGAATCATCAGATGAATGTCGGTAAGATTCCTTGTGTTTCTTCTCACTTTTGCGATGCTTATCAGGATGCAAATGTTCGGATGAAGATTGATGCTTCTTCCTGCTTTTCTTACTTCTATGATGCCCATCAAGATCAGATTCTTCAGATAAATTAGAATGCTTTTGTCTCCTCTTTTTGCTCCTATAATGTCTGTCACTGCCACCAGATGCATCAGATGAATAAGAAGGCTTATGTCTGCTCTTCTTAGAATGTCTATCAACCTTCGAATCATCAGATGAATTTGAATCAGAATGGTTCGGCTTTGTATTCCTCTTTGACTTCTTTAATCTCTTTTCTCTATTATCGGAAGGTGAAGCTAACCCCCTTTCCTCCAGAGTCCCAAATTCTCTACTTGTTGATGAATCCCTCTTGTTTTTATGTTTTTTTGACTTCTTTTTGGATTTTGTAGGGGAAAAGTTGGTCAGCAAATCAGGGATATCGCTACTAAGAAACCCTACAAATTGGATGGGAATGAAAAGTAAAATTATATAAAATAAGATATAAAATCAAAATTCACGTCATGAGAAAAAAGCACATACCTCCATATTCATCAAATATGTCCTCGGCAACAATTTGCTGATTTGGATCATCTGGATGAAAACCCCCGCGAGGAGGACTCATTCCCGGTTTTTGCTTCAACTCCCACTTCAATGGCTGCAAGTTCAAAAAATAGAAATAAAAAAATTCAAATGAGACTTCACAAAAGACATCTGTTAAAACACAAGCAAAATGCAACTGCTTCCACTTTCACAGACAACCACAAGAAAGCGAGCAAAAATGACAGGGCCTATTTTGCCAAAAAAAAAAAAAAAAAGAAATTTGCTTGTACTCGTAATGCAATGTAATAGTCACCTATCCTTAAAAGGAAAAGAAAAAAAAGAGTATTCGTGCTACCAGCTATTACTCCTGCTATGTTAGGAACAGATACAAATAACTGAAGGGAGATAAATTTGTTTCTGTATAAGGTTGTTCCGACTTGGCAATGGCTTATTTTCCTTGGATACCACCAATAGCCAATATAAAGATGGAAGTTGCGCAGAATAGCAAATAATTATCAGAATTTGTATCTTTTTTCTCCTTTTCATTTATAAGCATTTTTGACAAATACTGCAGCAAAATCCAAATGTTACTTGAAGGAATCTTAAACTCAAGCCCCAGCTTAAGACTGTAATATAAAATTGAATTGCAATGTTAAAATCCACGAGTGATACAGCCAATAAATTTATGCACTGAAAAATAATGCTAACCTCACTAGGATCCACGTTAGCAGCCATGATAGCAGTCAAGGGATCATCTCTTTTCAGTCGACTTTCTTCATTAGGCATTATGGCATCTTTTAACGGACATTCACGATCACCACTTTGGTGACCATAATTGCCACATCTTATGCATTTCACATTGCGCACTTCAATTCCAAATGGCTTCACCCTTGCAGGAACACCAGTCTCCAGCCTGCAAGATGTCATCATCATTAAAACATACAAGGGAAGATTTTATCTTAAAACAAACAAGGGCTCACTATCACGTGGAAAGCCTCAGTAAAACAATTCAAAGCATGCAGAGAGCAGAAACCAGAGAAAGGTTCATCAAAGTCGAAAAAAAGTTGTTAGTCCTCTGGGATTGAGAACTTGTGTTACCCAATACTGTACATTCATTGAAGTCCAGTACTTTTTTTCCAAAGTCATTGATTTGCAATTCTCAAGGAATTCAAAATCTACATGGAACTAAATGTCCCAACTCAAAGCTGAGACTATTTATCCTGCATTCGTTCAACTTCTGTGCCGGTGTCATAACCTCTATTTTGACACCAAATGCACCAATTACAAATTTTGATATTAAAATTTGAGTACAAAAAGAAATTTGAGTTAATTCCAAAACTTTCAAATCTTTAATTGCAAGTAATAAGACATCATAATTATCAAGATTTTAAATGTGTAACAAAAGATCAGGACTTCATTGTTTATCTTTGAACTCATTTAGTTCTCCTCAGTACAACTGCCATGTTTAAAAAATAAAATAAAAAAGCTTCTAAAACTTCAAATGGTGAAACTTTGATGCCAGTATTTTTACCTGTTAAGGCTACAATCTCAAAAACCATCTGTAATTTGTCATTTTCATATCAGCTTAAATCATGTAGTTAGAAAGTAAAAATATATGTTTCTTAGAAGTGCTCTAGAATGGACTTCAAAGACCATACATGTTCCCCAATATCCAAAAGAAAAAAATCAAACACACTTTCAAATGAATCTAGCAGATCCATAGCCTTATTTGAAGAGTGATTTCCATGTGGGCAAATATACAAAAGAAAATCTAGCTCTATTGTTTTCACAGGCCTAAGTTTGTTTTTCACCCAGCAAAGTTACAACTTTAAATATTGGTAATTATAATGCTAATTTCTTCTAATTTCTTCATTATGTGGTCTTCTTTTATTCCATTTACATTTGGATTTTGGAAATTGGTTATTTGAATGCTAATATTTTGATTTTTCTTTTTATGAACATTTCCATAGTGTTTAGTTCAAATGAATTAGAGTTATTGAATTCATTTAAAAATGAATTACTGTGTTTGGTATGAACAACTTAAAAAGCAGAATTCAATAGAATTCCACATAATTGATATTTGGTATAATTTCATTATTGAATTTCATTTGTCCCCACTTTCTAAACTACCGTTAATAATAACATTAAAAAGTAATAATTTTTAAGTTTATAAGAAAAAATTATATCTAATAGATTTATAATAATTAACATATATAGAACAAATGCATAATAAATTCACTTCTCATAATATAGGAGGTTTATATAACGTAAATAGTGTTATTGATAAGTGCATGATAAACTTAGATATAAATGTTCTTGTGTTAATATTCTCTACCATTAACAATATAAAAATATAAAAATAAGGTTTCGTACAAAAAATTAGTAAAAATATCAGTAGAGTAATTAAGACAATAAAAATATAAAAGCTAGTATAAAACAATATAAATATATAAACATAAAGTTTAGTACATAATAATAAAAATTAGTTGATATAAAAATTAGTAATTAAAAAGTACTAAAAACTACAAGGAAACATCGCTTCATGGATTAGTAAATGGAAGATAGAAGCTAATGATCAACTATCACAAGGAAACATAGACTATGCTGTTATAGGGGCCTTTTAGTCCTGGAAATGTTATTGTGTTAGTTTTAGAGAATTCATTTCAAATTCCATCAATTTTAATAGAATTAGGGTTTAATTAAAATGAATTTCATAGAATTCAATTTTATTTTTTTTTTTCAAATCACACACATAAAACATGTAATTCAATTAAATTTCACTAATATCTATGAAATTCATTTAAACCAAACATTATGTTACTCTTAATTAAATGTTATAGCAAATTTTGTTTCTTTGCACCTCACTACATTAATCTTAAGCATGCACCTTGCACCTAAGCTTTTCAACCATTTTGCACCTTGGCATGCTTTTAGTAACTAGAATGGAGAACTACTTCAATAAGTATGAAATCCATATGAGGGCTATTTAGATTTAGGGTCTGTTCAACAATACTAGTTGTTTCAATAGTTGTTAGTTGTTTCAATAATTGTTAGTTATTTTAATAGCTATTACATGTAAACGTTAACAGCTAGCTATTAGTTGTTTAAATAGCGGTTTAAAGCGAAAGTGTTCGATAAAAACAGCCGTTTGATTAATAATAAATTTAAAATAATAAAAAATGACATTGAAATATTCACCTAGAGTTTTCAATTAAATTTATTATAAAAATGCTTTCACTATACCTAAATTTTCAAATTTTAAGGAAGCAAAAATTGAAAAGTTCACTATTTTATAAATAAAATGGGAAATTTTTATTATTTTAGAGGATCAACATTTTTAATTTTTAATATTTATTTGAGTTTACATACCAATATATAAATAACATTTTCTTTTTCTTTTACTATCAAATATAAATAAAAACACAAAGATAATAAAATACGTAATGTGATAATAGAAAGATTTTATATTAATTAAGGGTAAGGATAATGTTGTAAAAAAAATTTAGTAAAAAGAGTGAAACACTAAACGTTAGCTAAGATAACGTTTTAGAAAACACTCCATAAATCTCTGAAAGATATTCTATATATCAAGTTACTGAACACAATAATTTAGAAAAATAGTATTTTGACTAGTTCAAAACACTAAACACTACTCTAAACGCTAATGCCGAACACACCCTTATAATGTGCAACCAAATTAGCCAAAGAACAAATGGTTAAGACTGAATCATTAGGTTATGCTTTCAATTGTTATCAAATAGGTAAGACTGTATCATGCAATTTGCTAAAACAAATCTAATTAGATAAACCAAAACTATGGTGGTAGTGTTAAATTTTGAAAGCGTCATACATAAGAACAGGGCAGCATGTTGATGGTTGAAAGAGCCACAGGTTTAACAAGAAGCTGTACAAGGTTTTAGCGAGCACAATCTATTAATCTCTGATTTGAGGGCTTTCTGATCTTGGCACATGACAATGAAAAAAATCATGAATCCTGAACAGTATGAAAAATAACATTCAATTCAAGTTATGGGCAATGACTACAAGCAGGAATTTCAGGACTGACAGCAAATGATGGAGCTGATATAGCCACTGGAAAGGCTCATCAGCAAACGACAAAAACAGAGGCAAAGGCAGCAACAGAAAAACAGCCAGTTATTCTGTGTGGAAAATAACAGGAAAACAACTCTTCAATTCAACCTTAAATCCTTAAAGTGGCTGCTCCTAAATCGGCATGAACAAGAAATGAAATTTGATGAATAACCAGTAATAATAGTATAGTTTGTTTACGAGTAAATGCAGCACATCAGAAAGAATAGATAAGAAACTAAGAATTCCTTGGTATAGAAACATGAAAGTAAGAATTTGATAAGACTGCTGTTCAAGACAAACTAACAAATAAATCGACCGCAATTAACTTCGTAATTCCATACAGATTCAATAGCCAAGGTAAGAAGACGAAAATTTTCCATTGCTTCATCACTGCTGGTAACGAAAGAAAGAAAGTAGTGCATAAATAAGGAATGGGTAAACAAAACCAAGCATTTTTTTCTGAAGCTTGATGCCAAATTTTTCACCAACCTAAGAAGAATAATGCAAACAACACAGTGAAGAAACTTAATACTGTGGCTAGCTTGTTCAGGATATTGTTCAGTTCGATGTAGTCTCCATAAAAAGTCAAATATATTAGTTTATTTTAGCTTTCACTTTGTTTGCCATTTTTATTTCATTATTATGGAAGCAAAAACCGAAAGGCAAAAAAGTTAATTTCTTATGGACAAATGACTATGAGTCCCTAAGGTTTGAAAAGAATTATTACTTCATTCTTATTAGTTGGAAAATTACTGTGAAGTGCCTACTGTTTGGTCATGTTAAACTACTAGTTCTTTTGCCATTTTTAACGTTAAGTAAGGGAGTAAATAGTAACTCAGTAGCAAATGTGAGGGATTAAATAGTAGGCATTGTTGAAAACAAGCAAAACTCCAAAAGATGCAATTCTCACAACACTCACATTGTTATTGCAATAATCTCATGGGAGGAGCCATCAATTGAAAGGACCTTTATAATAACTAAACATCTCTCCATTCTTCACCACATTTATATTTGCAGAAAGCAGAACTGATACAGATTCTTGCTATTCCACATCTAATAGTTCAAAGAAACATGGGCCATATCTTGAAATACAACTCTTCTACAAAATTGACCAGATTGCTAAGAACTATCGAAGTCCACTGTGACTGAATTATTCAGTAAAATTTGTGTTTGCTCTTGCCTCCCTTATGTAATTAAAGTTTTAACAATCACATATACTTTAGGAATATGAATTTATAGCATACCAATGGCAAGTTAGCCGTAGATTACTAGAAAAGTCAACAAATTACAAAAGCTCCGCGCGCATGATATAGCCAAAAAGTCTAAACCCGAAATATAATATTCTAATTTGGCAAAGGTACCAAAATTAGCTGTTAAATGGAATTTAAGTAATATCCTAACCACTTAAATAAATTACAACTGCTTTAAGAAAACACCAAACTGTTGATGCAATATCCAGAAACAGTTTTTACACCTAGAAATTTGGGAAACACAGCAGATTATTTCCTTCAGTAATTATAAGAATTACAGGATCTGTATATGTATCATAATAGTGAATAATCATATGATTTTTTGTGACTGAATTTGTATTCCTATTCTGACTCTTGCTAGAAACCGTAGATAGGAAAAGGAATCAATTTAGTGTAGTAAAATGGTAACTGCAGCATACACACATGCATACATACCGCGGAGCATTTTTGAGGACATCAAACTCCTCTTCAGTTGGTACAGCACGGCCAAAAACATCTTTAGGCCTTGGTTTCTTCTTTTCTTCTGCCAAATGATCTCTACCAGGCACTGATTCTGGCGGCCTAAAATGCAAAAACTACAATAAATTAACATTACATATTTTCAATTCCATGGCCAGATTAAAGACTTCATATGTTAACTATAAAGAAAAATACATTGTCGAGGAGGATGGCCCTGCGGTTTGGTGCTGAGAAGGATAATCCTGTTCCTCTCTTTTTCTTTCATCAGCAATTTCTGCAGCCTTAGCACTTTCAGCATTGTAACCAGGTGGACGAACATACATGAAGCTAACAGCTTTCATCATCTCTATCTATCAGAACAAAGGAGTTATAAAATCAACTTTGAATTAAATAAATAAACCAACCACAGCGAAAATTCCAAAATTGAATTAAATTAGAGGAAATAAACCTTTTCTTTCTCTTTCTTAGAAATAAGAGCTGTTTGGCGAAAGAATTCCTGTTCTTGAGCATACTGCAGGACCAGAATAGAAACGAATCAAATCCAATAAAAATAGATTGAATTAATGCATATATGTAATCAAAGGTTAAGGTACCTCCCGAGCAACTTCTTCAGAGCGGCGTTGGCGTTGGGCATGGGTTTGTTCGGCGATCCATTTGCGGCGTTGGTTAGGATACGAAAGAGGATGCCATGGCTTCTGGTTGAGATAGGAATGACTCCAAGCAGTGCCTGATTTAGTTTTGTAATCAACTTCACCATTCTTGTCATTGAATCTCTTGCTCAGTCTTATTCCTTCACCTTCTTCTCCCTCCATTTTGTTCTTCTACTGCTCTTCGTAATCTAATTATACCTTATTTGCGAAAGAGAAGAAAATTTTATGACGAATTGAACCGGCCTTTACACTGCCGGTCAGCCAGCTACGGCTGCCCTTAAGCTTATTTTTATCAACTCTGACTTTCTTAATGCGATTTTACTTTCGGTTTTAATTTTAATTTATGTTTTTTTAATAAAAAAATAATGTTGAATTTGAGAATTACTCAAAATTCATTTTACACATTTGATTAAGAATTTAAAATTCAATAATTAATCAAAATTATCTTTACATATTTAATTTTGTACGATTAATCAAAATTGATTTTTCATATTTGATTATTTGTTGAATTCAAAATTGAATAAAACATCTTTTTATATTCAATTGAAAATTGAAAAATAAATATTAATTGAAATTTTCTTTCAATTTTTATTTTCAATAATTACTCATATTTGATAAAGTTAAAATTTTAATAATTAACAAAAAAAATTTCAACTAAATTTTTTAAAAAAGTTTTATTGACCATTTTGAACTATGGATTGCCAAGAGTGTTGACCGAATTAAGTGTCTTTGTTTCCTTCTTTTGGATTTTAACTAACTATAAATCACTAATTCCAGTTCGAATTTTTGAATCATTGTTTCAAGTTGATTTTGTTTTATAAAAAATACGAGCTAATTTCAGTTCGATTCTAATTCAAACTAAACAATGGTAATGTTACTTTAATTTTTTTTTTCATTCATTTCAATAGTTTCTTTTAGTAATTTTAATTTTATTTTAATCGATTTCATCAGTGATCTCTCAACCTCGTATTGCATATGTTAATTTAAAATATTAAAAATAAAATCAATTCTCAATATATGGAGTGGTATTCGGTTAAAAATGGTCGTGGGTCCATTGAGCCTACATATATCAAGAATGTCTTAGGAGGTGGATAAACGAGTCAAAGCCTATTTAGTTTGAAAAGAAAAAAATGAAATAAAAAGAATCCAAAAGGGGAAAAGCAAAGATGAGACATGAGAGAAATATAAGAATCAAGCGGTTGAAAAACAAAAGGGATATAAAGCGATTTGAATGCGATTAAATAATTCAGTTTGTCTGTCTAGATTTGTGTATCATTTACAATATTGATTTTCCCTATTTATTAGGATCCTAAGAATGTCCTCTAAGCAACATACAACTTGTGGAAAATTTATACAAAAATAAACAAATGTCTTAACACATGCGCAATACTTTACAATTTATGGCCCAAATGGTCGTATTGGCACTATTTATATGATATGATCCATTCCATGTTTTGCCAGTTTGGACGTCTAGTTTGGGTGCGACATCGACGATGCTCCCTTGTGCATAGGTTATTTCTAGCACAAGTACTAATATACATTATAAGTCAACCTCAGGTAGGTCAAAGGACGTATCCAATCGTGTGTTGAGTTCCCCACTGTGGCTTCAGACCCATTTTGTTTCACTGCATCCATTTTAAAAGTTATTCTTACTTTAAAATTCCCATTGTTTAATTAGATTGGCTATAGCGTCTAATCAAAATTATCCGGTATCTTGTGAAGCTTTGGCCGTCTAGATAGATCCACTTTGACCTAGCTGTCGCCAATCAAAATTAGACCCTGCTCTCCAAAGTTCTTCTTTATATGTTCTTCGCTTTTTTCCAGTTTGTCATGATTCGCCCTTTCCATTTCTCCTTGGGATTGTGGTTTGACTGAGTGAGATTAAGTTGTGTTGCCCACTAAAGGTCTTCCAGGATTTATGATATTTTTCATCTTTTCCATTTTGAAATGGCAATTGATAAGTCTCTTCTTCTTCAACTTTACCTCAATGACAGTTACCATTTTGGACCTAGCTGCTCTATTGCGTCTTCTAATAGATGAGGAACCATCTTCTCATTTTTCGGCCACTGTTGATATCTTTTTATCTTTTGATGAGAATATGATATCCTATAAATAGGGGATCACGACCCATGAAGGGAGTACTCCAAACGCTAATGAAAAAGAACACAACTTTTCTTTATTATTAGTTATATCATTTCTTGTATTGCGTTTCATCTAGCTAATTGGAATCATCCATTTTGCAACCTGTTTGATTTTCGTTTCCTTATAGCTTGACTATCCTCATTTTGTGACAATCGTTGGTCCAGGGAAGCCAGCATTCCATTCAGACACCAAAAAAAGCCAGAATAGTTCATTCTTCATTCTTTCTCATGCTTCCACTTATGGCAGATGAAGCTCCTAACCCTGGTGGTCAGTTTCCATTTGCTCCCTCAGGTCTTCCATCTCTATTAGGGGTGCAGAATGATTATCCAACTGCCTCGACATTCGATGATCCCAAGCCTTTTAACATAAACAATAATGAGGATTTCTTTCATTAAACATTATCATCCTGGAGCCCGTTCCACCTACTACCCCCCATCTACCAGAGCAATCTTATTATGAGCAAACATCTACAAGTTAACCAGTTAAGAAGGGCATAGTCAATATCCGAATAATTTTGTCAAGGGGGGACGATGTTTTTGTTGATCCTGACTCTTTCGGTAAACTGGTCACTTGCCTGTAAATTATAATTAGTTGTAATGGGGGCGGCCAAGTAGACAAACACAACATGTTATCCAAGACTACGTCCGATAACATTCATAATATGAAGGCTGGCTTTGATACTTACTCATGATAGCCTTTAGCAGCTGATTTCTTCAATCATGATAGCCTTTTGCTCTGACTGTTGTACTTCCAGGTGCTCAGTATTTGGTTTCATTCGTTCGTTCACTTAGTCCTAAGGTTGACCATGCCTTTGAGTATAGACAAGATCCTCAGATCGAGCGCTTGCATAATGATTAGGATAGTGATTTCTAACTCAATATTGACCAAGTCGTCACAGCTCGTCCATACTACAGCAGTCCCTAAACACCAATACTGTTATGCAAGTCCATCATAGCATCTTGCATGTTTGCGTCCATCGCCCGTGTTTCTTTTAGAACTCGCCAAAAGCTTTCTCAAATAGCTAGATACAAATGATTTGATGCGCCGATTTATTTATTCTAAAGGTTGAGCCTTCGGTCAGACACATGAAATTGTTCGATCTTAAGTATTATCAATTTATCAGTTGATTTCATTATTATTAGTCGTTGTACTTATTTGTTACATTTATTATTTTAAAAAGTAATATTTCTCTCCATTCAAATCTTCTATTTAAGTTTTTTATATGATCATAACTTAGTTATTGGTTTTGCTAAGAGTTTAACATAAATAATATATTTTTCTTAAAATTACGAGGATATATTATTTTTATTGGTTAAATAGATTACAACATTTTATTTTATTGTCATAATTAAATCTTGAGTACATATATTAGGAATCAAATATATATTCTAATATATAAAATAAATGCATTAAAATATAATGTTTAATAATATAATGAATTTCTAGATAAAAATTTAATTTATTATAAAATAATAAATAAAAATTTAGTTAAGAGATTATGAGTAAAATAATTAATATCTCTAAAAACAAAGAAAAATGATAAGACAAAGAGTTTTATTAATTGAACTCTATTAACAAATTATAATAAATCAATGTATGCGTTTCATTGTTGTATTAGAAGAAATTTTTTTCTTTAGACTCAAAAGAGTCTAAAAAAATTAGTTTAAATTCATTAAATAATCTATTTATTTATTCTAAAGAAATAGACTAATTGTAGAAGTAGTATTAATAATTAATTACGATTAGGGTTTATTTCTTATATAAGTGGCAATATTCTTAATTAATTTTAAGAATATTGTAGTGAATAATTATTAAAATTCTTGATTTAAATAAAAATTTCATAATTGAAAATAAAAGTTATACAAACTAATAGAAATAAAAATGTCAAATAGATCGACTATTATTACTTGTTATTATTTCTTAATTTGAATTCTAAATAAGTGTACAAATTATTAATTAGTTTTTATTTTTATTAATGAAGAATATGAATGGATTTATCCTTAGTTAGTTTTACCATATTATGAATTAAATATATATTAAAATTTAAAATTTAAAATAAATATTTTTAAATAGGAATCACAAGTGAAATTGTGCACTCGTCGCTGCGGGTTTACAATTTTTTTAAAAAATTATAATAATTAGTAATTGAATGGAGCAAAAATAATTCAAAATTTTTTATATTTTACATTTCGATATTTCTGTTTTTTAATATAATTAATTCTTAAATACAATAAAATTAAGTGAAAAAAGAATTGTGATTTCAAAAAGAGAAACATGTGATTCAAAAGACAGAGAAATTACTCTTATTATTGTGTTTCTTTTGATTTAATTAGAATGTTGGTTTTTCAATAAAATAATGAATAATAAAAATTAAAATTTATTTCCTAAATGGTATTTGAACGAATTAAAAATAGTTTTTAATAAAAAATAATATAAATTAAAAAAAACATGTTAATAAATATAATATGGAGGTTGAATAATTAATTATTTTTCATGATATGAGTAATGTAGATACCTCATTTCCTTCTTTTGTTTATCAATATTCAAATCTCATTTTACTTTATTTTGTTTTAATTTATTTTCACTGAGTTTAAAAACTCATATAAATCTATCAAAATGAAAGTCAATTTGAAAATCCATATAATTTGAAATATATATATATATATATAATACTAAGCTTCTAATAATTATTATAGTATTCACAGAAATTGACACTACTTTTTATTTATTACTTTTTTTTATTTTTGTATGATTTAAAATATATTATTTTAAATAATTTTTATATTTTTTCAATTAAAATATAAAAATTATTAGGCTATGAATCTAATTTTAGGTTGTATATGCACTTCCTATTAGGCTATGTCTTGGCATGTGAATGGAATCAAATTACCTAGTTATAATATATTTCAAGAACTATAAAAAATTATTAAAATAAATGAATAATGGTTTAGAAAGAAAGAATGGATAGAAAAATAATAGATTTTGTATGAATTAAAAAATATCATGCTTTGAAAAACTAATTAAAAAATAAATATATTTAACTTCTTTTTATATGTGATTTAAAAAGAAAGTTCTCCTAACACAAAAAAAAAGAATAATAATAAATAAATAAATAAAGTTATATACAAGGTTATGTTCACTCGTTATAATAAGTTACCATAGCAAATGACACATAAACAAAACTGTATCTATGGAGAATCTTTGAATTTTGCAGAATATTTGAATCATGCACCTTGGTAAAAATTAATTAAAATTTCAATTGGATTCAATATATAATCATAGTCATATATAATAATAATTTCATACTCTTTTAAAAAAATACTAAAAAAAATACATGGAAGTATTTTAATCATTAATATTTAAGGTGAGGGGGCAATTCTGTCAAAATAAATGTTAGTGCGTTAATATTTGTAATTCATTTACAAATACCGACAATTTTAATAGGATTTAAACTAAATTAACCAAATTCTATGAAATTCAATTTATAAAATTTAAATTCATATTATTTTTAATTCTAAATATAAAATTTTGAATTTTCAAATGAATTTCTCAAAATTTTATAGAATTCATTTGTTCCAAACGGACTATAAAAATTTCAAATAAATTTCACAAACTTAAACACTCTAATTTTTTACGATAAAACTACTCTTCTCCTTTGATAAAGTCAAATTTTCATTTTAACTTATTTATTTTATTGAACTTAACTAAAACCATTTAACAATTTTATTTTGTCCCCGTGAATTCTCGCCTCCCTGTAACGAGTTTTGTCCCATCCTCTGTGACGAGTTTCTGTTTTTGCAACTTTTGTCTCTTTCTTCTCTTCTTTCCCTTTTCCTTACGCACCATGGCCTTCGGTTCTTCACATCCTCGGATCCTCTTGCAAGATATAAATCAGGTTTCCTTAATAGATAGTGAAGAGGCAAGCGGCCTGATTCTACAATAGGAAGCCCCCACCCCTATCCTGGGGAACTCCAATCTCTGCTTGGTGGGCAGCTTTCTCTCAGAAAAAGGCATTAACTTTAATGCTATGAAACAGTCCCTAGCTGCTACGTGGCGTCCTGCTAAGGGGGTCAGTATTAGAGAGGTATCTTGTAACCTATACATCTTTCAATTTGTATATGAACCTAATCTAGCTAGGGTGATTAAACTGAGCCCATGGACCTTTGACCAGCGCATAAGCTTGGTGTTGACGACCAGCCACACACTGTTCCTTTATTCTTCTTCTCAATTTGGGTTCAGGTCCACGATTTGCCCTATGGTTACATGTCCGATATAGTAGCAAAATCAATTGGAAATTATGTGGGGGGAATTTTTGGAATCTGACGCGTCGACTCTTCTGTACGTATCCGTATCAAGCTTGATGTTCGTTCTCCTCTTAAATGCAGGATGAAAATTAAAAGAATGGGAGGTGACTGGATATAGGTTTACTTCATATACGAAAGGTTGCTTGGGCTCTGCTTCCTGTGTGGTATCTTGGGACATTCAGATCGGTTCTGCTTCTCCCCACTGACGATACAACAATGGACCAACCTAAGCCTTATGGTTCGGAATTGCGGGTCTCATCTCGCCGAAATTCTCAACCTGACGGTGCAAGGTGGCTGCTCAGTGATTCCCCAGGAAAGGAAAACATGGGGCCTACAAACATGGCAGTTGATGGTGGTATGAGCCATAATCCACGTTCGATCCCTTCTCTCAATGTTGGTAGTAGGAAGATAGGTGGACAAAAGTTAGTTACGTATGTCCCTTACCCGGGTTTTCCTTCAATGAGTGGGCCTCAAACAACCTCAGTTTTTGTTATTGGGCCGGATCTTGCCACTTTGAAACAGGGAAGGGCAAGTCTGAGTCCATGATTGAGCGATCGACTCCTTTGGTTCTAGTTATTTCTGATCCGGTGGGTCCTGACACTCAGGCCCACTGAGCATTCTGAAGGACCTTGCATGTACATACCAGCCCAAGTTCATCTTTTTAATTGAAATGAAGCTTAGTAGGAGTAGAATTGAAGTTATTCGTAATTTAATTGGTTTTGAAGGTAGTTTTCTTGTTGACAGCATGGGGCTAAGCGGTGGGCTAGCCTTACTCTGGAAGTTTAGAAATACAACCCAGCTAATAAGATATTCCCAGTTCCACATTGAAGTGTTCATCTCTTTGCCTAATACTGGGCCTTGGAGATTAACTGGTTTTTATGGGAGGCCTGAGCGGAATTGTCGAAGGGAATCATGGAGTTTACTACAGTCTCTTAAAGAAAAGTCAACCCTACCTTGGGTGTGTATAGGTGACTTCAACGACTTGTTATGTTCCTTTGAGAAGCAGGGCAGGGTATCACGCCCACAAAGGCTGATAGATGAATTCAGAGAAGCAGTGAACATAGATGAACTCTTTGACCTGGGTAAGGTAGGCCACCCTTTCACATGGGAAAAAAGCAGAGGAACACCTAACTGGATGGAGGAACGGCTTGACCGGGCTCTAGCCTCCCACTCTTGGCTCTCTCAATTTCAGGTTTGGAATGTTACTAATCTTAATGCTCAACAGTCTGATCATTCTCCTATCCTCCTAGCACTTGCCTTATCTGATCATGGTGCTTTCTCATATCGATTTCGATTCAAAAATTTGTGGTTTGATGACCAGGAGTGTAAACGATTAATTGAAAGGAGCTAGCTCTCCAATCCGTCTGCCTCGATTATGGAGAAAATTTCAGAGTGCGGTAGGACATTATTGCTTTAAGGAGGGGGCTTTTTAAAGTTGCAACGGAAGAAGCTTGCCCGGTTGAAACATAAAATTTCCCGCCTTCGTTCTAAAAGGGATGCGACGTCTCTTGCTAGTTTTGCAGAGGCAAACAGGCTTTATGTTGAATGTTTGGAAAGCATGGTGTTGTACTGGAAGCAGAGATCAAAGGAGTTTTGGTTAAAGGGGGGCGATTGTAACTCAAAATTTTTTCATGCAAAAGCTTCCTCTCGCAAACGGAACAACCAGATCCAAAGGCTAAAAGACGAAGATGGTATTTGGAGGGAATGGGGTTCAGGGCTTGAGGAGCTCATGGAAAATTATTTTGTGGACCTCTTTGCATCCTCTAGCTGTGACGGGCAAGACATTTTCAACTGCATTTCCCAGAGGCTCACACCGAACCACCAGTCAATCTTAGATGCAGCTTTCTCTGAGGATGAGGTAAAAGAAGCTGTATTCTCCATGCATCCGGACAAGTTCCTAGGTCCTGATGGTATGAATCCTGCTTTCTATTAAAGATTCTGGAATTTAGTTGGTCCTTTTGTGTCTTCTGCTTGCCTATCCATTTTTAGTACTGGATCTTTTCCTCCGGGTTTTTGTCACACTCATCTAGTCCTTATCCCTAAGAAGAAGTCCCCCAGTATATGTCAGACCTGCGTCTGATATCCCTCTGTAATGTCTTATATAAAATAATAGCCAAGGTACTAGCCAATCGGCTGAAGCAGGTCTTGGATCATGTTATATCCCCATCCTAAAGTGCTTTCATTGCCGGACGGCTTATCACCGATATTATAATGTTGGCATATGAATCCATCCACAATTTGAAGAAGAAACGGTAGGGTAAACAAGGTGGGGTGGCCATGAAAATTGACATGAGCAAGGCTTATGACAGAATCGAATGGAGTTTTCTTTAGGAAATGATGGCTAAATTTGGTTTTAGCGACAGATGGATTCGACTTATTATGGCTTGTGTAACTACAGTGACTTATTCCATTCTCTACAAAGGGAAAGAATCAAATGTGTTTGCCTCGGGGAGAGGATTGTGGCAAGGCTGTCTGTTGTCACCTTATTTGTTCATTATGTGCTCTGAAGGTTTATCTGCTTTTCTTCGAGATAGGGAGCAGAAGCATCTTATTCATGGTTGTAGTATAACACGAAGGGCACCCTCTGTTTCCCATCTCTTCTTTGCAGACGATAGTCTACTCCTTTTTGATGTTGTGGAGTCAGAGTGTGCCCAGGTTAAAGACTGTTTAAGTAGTTATGAGAAAGCCTCGGGACAGATTATAAATTTCCAGAAATCCTCCATAATTTTTAGTGCCAATACATCCCCTGTTATGAGGCAAAAGATCTCTGACTTTTTCCAGGTGCGAGAAATTATGGATCTAGGCTTTTACCTGGGTCTTCCATTTGCTGTTGGTAGAAACGAAAAGGCTATTTTCGCTTTCTTACGGGATAAGATTTGGAAAAGGCTCCATAATTGGAAGCGAATGTTGTTATCTCGGGCAAGGAAGTAAGTTGCTAAAGGCTATAGTACTGGCAATCCCCACATATACCATGTCAGTCTTCCTGCTTCCACATGTGTTATGTTCTCAAGTTCAGAGGTTAATGAATCAATTTTGGTGGGGTCTTGGGTCAAATGGGAGCAGGGGAATTCATTGGAAAAAGTGGGACTCTATGTGCTGCAACAAATTCTCACGCGACCTAAGCTTTCGATGCCTCCATGAATTCAATCTCTCTCTGCCGGGGAAACAGGTATGGAGACTGGTTACAAAACCCGAGTCACTAGCAGCTCGCATCCTCAAAGCACGATACTTCCCGTTCTCTAGTATTTTTTATGCTACATTGGGTTCAAATCTGAGCTATGTCTGGACTAGCCTAAGGGCTGCAATTCCGGTGGTAAAAGCAGGTTCTATTAAGCGTGTAGGTGATGGGTCCTCTATAGACATCTGGGCAGATTCATGGTTACTGGATCCTATCAATTCGAAGGTAATCTCTCCACCACCTTCAGATTGTGAATTTGCTTATGTTCTTTCTTTATTGTCAGATGATGGGTTGTCTTGGAGGATGGATGTTTTGCATGAGTTATTTGAAGAACGTGATTTGAAGTTGGTTCTAAAGATTTCCTTGAGTCGTTGGCATGCAATGGATGGGTGGTATTAGAGTGTTGAAAGAAGTGGTTGTTATTTTGTGAAAAGTGCATATAGGTTACTAACTGCTCATTTTGGTCCTTTAACATCAGTACAATTGAAGCCTTTTTGGCTGAAATTATGGAACTTAAAAAATTCCTCCAAAGGTGAAGAACACGATATGGCGGCTGTGTAATTCCTGCCTCCTCTTGAAATTAAACCTTCAAAGGCGTGGCATTCAACTTGACAATGTGTTACGTGGTAATTGTGGTCAGTTTCCTGAGTCAGCAACCCACTTGTTTTTTGAATGTGAATATGCTATTGATTGTTGGAATAGCTTTCTACCGAGGGTGTTGGACTTTTCGGATATACAACAGCTGGTTTGGGTAGATGATTGGCTTTCTCAGTTTTTTCGGGCTCTCAACCTAGCGGACATCCACAAGCTCCCTATGATTTTATGGGCAATCTAGAAACGTAGGAACGAGGCAATTTGGAATGGGTGTTCACTTGTTGCCGTTCAGGCTACTCAGTCAGCTCTCTCATGGCTAGTCTCTTGGCAGCAAGCCCAAACCTCACAGTAGCAAGCAACATCAATTTCTATTCATATGCCTACAGCATGGGTTAAGCCTCCTCCAGGGTTTGTGAAGTGTAACTTCGACGCGGCTTTGAACCATGCATTTGGCTCGATTGGGACAGGTTGGGTGGTGAGGTGAGAATGCTACTGTACTGTTCTCATGCCAAAACTCTCTCGCAGGTGCCCCAAACATTGCTTCAACAGTGGCTCTCTCGTTTCATGAAGTGCTGAGTTGGACTAAGGAACATTCCCTCACCAATGTTGTGTTTGAGTCCGACTCTTTACTCTTAGTTCAAGCTATTAAACAACATCAACAAGATTTATCCTACTTTGGTAGTTTAGTGCTTGATTGCAAGTTTAGTTTGAGTGAACTCTCTTATTTTTGCTAAAAGATCAGCGAACAGTATGGTGCATTTGCTTGCAACACATGCCTCTTCTTTGCCTAGTTTTAGGGAGTGGGGTCCTGTCCCTTCCTCTTTTATTTTTGATGCTTTGCATTTCGATTTAGCTCAATGAAATTACTTACTTTTAAAAAAAAATAATTTTAGTTTTTTAGAAAAATATTTTTTTATTATTATGACTTTTATTTTAATATTTTTTAACATTTTTACTATTGATGAGAAATATTCAAATTACAGTATACATTTATCACTAAATTAAATGTAATAATTGTATCAATATTATTTTTATTTCATATATTTATTTTATAAAAAATATAAAAAGTTATATTACATGACATAAATATAATTGATTATTTTTATACAATTATTATTTTAAAGATATTTTAAAAAATAAAAGCAAATAAATTTATTTCATATATGATTATATGTAATTTAATTAAATTATAAATTATAAATTATTTATATCAAATATAAAAATTCATTCATTTTATTATAAGTGGATTTTATAATTTGAATTTATTTATATGGAACGACAACAAAATATTATTTTATCAATAAACATTTTTTCACGGTAGTTTTGTCCTGAAAGTATTGTTATTTCTATTTGATCTTTAATTATCCTATACCTATGCAGAATTTTTGAGTTTTGCAGAATTTTTAAATTCTGCACCAGTGTAAAAGCCCATATATATTTGCGTTATACAATTATGAATGCGCGAAATCGAACGGTTTGACAAAAACGATTCTGTTGATACGCATAAATCGTATCCTATCCAAGTTGGTGATTCAGAGCAAATGATGAGTATGTGCAGATTGGATCACGCTTGAATGATTATCATTAGATATGGAGTAGAATCACAATCAGTCTCATCATGGGCTACGGACGCTGTCGCTTCAATGCGTGCTTGATATAATTAAAACCTAACCACAATCTATCTCGTCACTTGTCAGGAAGGAGGAGGAAGAGGAGAAGAAGAAGAAGAAGATTGAGAGGTCTATGTCTGGTATGTATACTATTTCTTGTCTTTTCCTATTTTATTTGAAAAATATGATGCGGGTTTTGCACTATCTCATTTACATATCTAAATAATGAAAATGATTTTTAGTTGCCATTTGGTGTTGTTGAATGACTCCACTCTCCAGCCATGCCCCCACATTGTTTGACTCATCTTTGCTTGTCCATTCCTTGTGGGCCTCTTCTCCTTATTGTGTTGGATTTTGCTCTTGCAACTTGTAAATGGTACTTTGATAGATAAAGTGAATAATGTTATAGTTCACTTATTAACCATCTCAAATTACATTCTCTCTTCTTTTTCCTTTTGTATGTTGGTTCATTTGTTCTAGCTCCGTAAAGAATTGGGTCTTAGTCAAACTATAAAAAGGAGAGACAGTTTCTTTAAGTTGCAAATTACTTTACTATGCAATATTTATCGTTGTAATAGCTTTTGAATAGGATTTAATCTTTGTTAATAATTCTTTTCTCAAACATATATATTAATTTGATGATTGTCTCACTTTTGACCATAACATGTCCAAATTTAACTCCTTCCATTCATTATTTTTAACGAATAATCAACTAAAAGTATAAAAGTGAGAAACAAGGCTTATTATTCCTTTACTGTTTGTGATCTTTATTGTCTATCACAATCAGTTATTCCCTACTTATTCATTTGTTTCTGTAGGAGCCCATTCATTAAACAAAGGCAATCACTTATGGAAAGCCCCACAAAGAACCAAAAATCAATTCCGTATAGCAGTTTTGATTAGTTGACTATAAGGTATGGTCATTTTCTTCTTTCTTTGTTGCAACAGGAAATGCAGATGCTCTTTTCCTTTCCTTTAATAGGGTAATAATAGATATATTTGGTTTATTGAGAAAATTAAAACTTGTAAGTTAGCATCATATCTAAAAAGTGTAACAAACAACAAGTCAATTCATCAACTCAGAGGTGAAGTTGATGAAACTCTTACAACCTGATAATATATTCCCTTGTAAATCTAACATTATTAATTAATTATTCCTGGAGCGGTTGAAGAAGGAGAAAACTCTTCAAACTGTCTATTATGTTTCTTGAAAATGGATCTCTCAGTTAATGAATTTACCTCAATTGCACTCTATGCAGTGCTAAATATGCAATGAGTCGATAACCCACCAACATTAGAGCCGTAATGCATACATCAACCCACAAATGGTTCAAACCCATTGATTTAACAGCAGGGAAATCTCCTACCCTGCACAAAACTCCCTTTGAGCACTCATAATAATCATCCTCACTGTACTGAACACCAAGCAGGAGCTTGTAACAATAGTAGCTATAGCTTAAGTACTTTAGCCATACTATAAAGGTAGGGATCTGCTGAACATAGTATCCTCCTGCAATTAGGAAAACCAGAGTTGTAACTGAAGCTAATGTAGTGGCTTGTTTTATATCCATTAGAATAGCACCAATAGCTAATCCAAGACTTTGTGAGACAAGAACATTGTAGAGAACCACAAGTAGGGAAAGGATGAAAGTAATTGGATCAGCCTTAAGCCCTCCCATCCAGTAGATTATGAAGACAAATGCAGTTGGGAGGGCAAGCTCCAATGGCAGGTCTCCAATTGTTCGGGCTAGGAAATAGGATGAAAGGTGATACATTCCAGATGCTCTTTCTTTTATTAACATCCTTCTTTCTTGTGGAAATGTAAACACTGCATTGTACAGTGGATAAAATCCCCAAAACACTGAGAAGAAGAAGAGTAATGCAATCTGCAGGGAAAAAGAAAAAGCTCACTATTTAAATTGGGAAAGCAACTTGAATTTTGAATTGATGATTTAGTTTCTAGATTAGTATCCTTGTGATAAACTAAAAGACTAGTTCTTACACGGTCTTGAATGTGAGAAGTTGGTGTATGCCACCAAAGGAGTCCGCCAAGTACAGCGACGCTGATCACTTGAAAAATTCTTAACCTGTTGAAAGATTCATATCTCCTTTCCCTCAATCCTCGTTGAAATAGCACTTTGAACTGATGCCACCAGCTTGTGCACCATTGTTCTGCCTTAGTATCAATCCCTGATAGTTACCAGTATCAATACTCAGAGAAAATAAGTATAACACAGGACTTTGATTGTGATTATAACGGATGAGAAGGACAAATAATATATATATATATATGACACACACACACACACACACACACACACACATACTTGTAGAGGCATCTTTTGTATAGTTAACATCCAAACTGCAAAGCTCAGCTTTTAGTCTTGTGGAAATGTTCTTCTCATAACCAGAAAGAAGAGCTTCCTTCACCAACTTCTGTTCTTGTTCCATGTTCTCTCCTTGCTCAGTCACATGTTTAGAATCAGGGGCAATGCCTGGAATTATTCCAATTTCAAACTGTTGTTAGAATAATATACTTTTTGTTCTAATAAAACTATATAAATATAGAACATATGCATTTTTGTGTGTATAAACAGTTGTGTATAAAACGTGAACTTTTTCTTGAAGGTTTGTCTTAATGAGAAATAGAGATGAATAGAATTTCCCAAAGCAATTACCGTGTAAGTGTTATTATTATTATTATTATTATATACGTATATATTTTTTTTCTTTTCTTGGGAATGGGTGCATGGTGGATTGGAGTGGGGTTGGTTTACTCCATTTTATGAAAGGTGGAAGTTTAAGAGCGCACCACCTTCAGTGGGCCACCTGACATCCCACTGTTATGAAAATGATTCAAAATGAGAGGATGAACAAGTGTCCATCTCACAGTGCAGAAAGCTTAATTTTATTTTTAATCTTCCTCTGTCCTTAAAAAATTTCACAAGTACAAAATGCAGTAAATGATGGAGAAAACTATGAACAGAAAGGATGGAAGCTCTATAGACTGAGAATTAGACATTATATATATATAGAGAGAGAATTTGAAATTACCATTGGCGAGATCGAGCAATAAGTCAGCTGGATTGATTGTCACAGATGTAGAGAAGCCAATAGAAGAAAAATAATCCAAGGCTGAGGACGCAGGACCATAATAAATGGGGCTGCCTTCTGATAGCAAGACGACCTTATCAAACATGTGGTAAAGTCTACTTGAGGGCTGGTGAATGGTAGTAACGACAGTTCTTCCACCACTAGCAAGCCGTTTGATTGTAGTAATAATCCTTTGAGCAGTGGTTGAGTCCAGACCTGAAGTAGGTTCATCTAGTAGTAGCAAGCTTGGATTGATTAACATTTCTTGACCTATACTTACCCTTTTCTTCTCCCCTCCTGATATCCCTCTAAAGAGTGGCCCTCCTATCATACTATTTTGACACCTTGTCAGTCCCAGTTCAGCTATAATACGCTCCACATGCCTTAATTTCTCTTCGTTGGTTAAGGTTTTAGGTAGCCTTAGCAACGCAGTAAATACAAGAGTTTCAGTTACAGTGAGATGAGGGTATAATACATCGTCCTGAGCGACGAATCCTGTTCGACGCTTGATGGTGCCGGAGAAAGGTTGGCCATTGTATGTGACCTTACCAGACAACTTGCCATTAAGACGGCCTCCCAGAGCAGTAAGAAGGGTAGTTTTGCCACTTCCAGATGGTCCTAGCATTGCTAGGATCTCACCAGGGCAAACCATACCAGTTATTCCATTTAATATAGTCTTTTCTTTTGTATCCCATGTACCACCGCAACAGACTCCTTTCTGCTCCAGTTTAACTTTGTACACAACTTCCTCGAACTGAAAATTGAGAAAATTCAAGTTGAAAAAAGGAATTAGTATAATAAAAATGTTTATTAATTAGTCTAATCAAGAACTTGTGAAAATATCATGTTAGAATATTATATGTGCTAGTAGTTGAGAAAAGAGACCTTCAAAGTTATAGGATATATTGAGAGTTGGAGGACAGACTGTGAATTGGGTTGTATGGGGTAGGCAAGAACAGCTCCATCATTAGTTTCAGACATATTTCTCTGCCTAGCAGATTGTACTTCCTGCCACTGGAGCACAGTTGGCACTATATACGTTCTTGGTGGTGATAGTAATGGTGGTGGTGGTGGTGGTGGTTTTGGTGGTGGATGGTTGCTTGGTGTGTGATTAGGGAAGGTTGAACTTAAGGTGTGTTTCTCTTAACTTGGCTTCCTAAAGTGATCCATTGAGCACATAAATATATAGTTGTAGAGATGTAGAAACTAGGATTTCTCCTGTTAGCTAAAGCTATATGATGTAGGCCTAGTAGGTTTAAGTCTCCATGGTGAGCTCCCACCTTCTTTAATTTGCTTTAAATATTTTAACTAAATATTCCATTACTAACTTTTTCTTATTTTTGGTTTTTATTCATAAAAAAAGGAGGCCATTACACAAAAAGCTATCATATTAGTGAAAATTTCAACGTATAACAATAATAAATAGGGAGACTTGAGACTAGAATTCTGTCGTTAACTTTTAATTGTTATTAATTATGCTAATCTCGTCTGGAATTTCCCTTAATTGGCATATTCTCTCTTTCTTTCTTCTTATGGTCATATGGGTGCATATATATACATCTTCATGTGGCCAGCATTAGACTGTTGCAATTGGGAAATGATACATACCACTAATAAAATATCAAAATTCAGAAGTGTATAACCATATTATGAACTACTGTTTTCTGGAAACATCATTAGTTTAGTAGTGAAAATAACTACTGCATCATAAAGCACATGGGAATGCTAGAATACAACTTAAATGTATTTTATAGTTAGAGAGAAGAAAAGAAGAAAAGAACTGACTTTTTTTTCCCTTGCTTTTTTTACCCTTCTTGTTTCTTATGTGCTTATGGTGCACATGCGCACTGCATACAAAGAGTTAGTTTTATGCATGTGGATTTGGAAAAAAGAAGGAATTGTTAGGTACTATCTATCTGCTAGACAAATAATGGTGCTTTCCACCACTTACAACAGAGTACCTAGAACATCGAGCAAGTGGGATCTTGCGAGGGCTAAATATTTGTAATACTTTGGAGATTCATATATATATATATATATGAACACACACGCACACATACTTAGATTTACTTATATATATACTCAAACATTAGTGAAAGAACATATTTAACTAATTGTGTGTCTCTTTATATGTATAAAGAGATCGAGTTTTATGCATGAATGGAGCTTAGAGATGATTATGTCATACAAACATTGCATTTTGAAAAATACCCCTTCAAGCTATTGGATTAATATGTTTGAGGTCTGAGTGTTTATTTTCATTATATCGGAAATTTAGGTTTGAATCCTGAGAACTATTTCCCCTTTAATAAATTTTCAATTATATACCGGAAGAAAAAAAAAAAAAGAGAATTCCCTTTTTCTGTTAGATTGCATCTCCATTTACAGTCAATTTGCAAAATTAGTTCTTAATATATATGTGGTCAAATCAAGCTCATTTAATTGACTCAACTTGAAATGCTAAGTAAAGAAAATGCATAGGTTAATTTAACATTTAAAGAAAGTTTAGTTATTTTCATATATCCTTTTAGCATTCTATGAACAATGACATGACATCTCTTTCTTCTTTGTTTTAGGACCAAGTTCAAGCGGTGAAACTTGTAAAAAAGGAGGTATGAGAAAACAAACTTATATTTCTTATGGGGACGAGAAAAAAAAAAGAACAAGAGAGCAGTCGTCATATATATTCTTCACTTTTCTTTACATTTGTGGCTATCCATAAAATGTCGGTCATTAACACTTTGCACTTGTTCATTTTCTAATGTATATTCTTATCTCATGTAAACCACGTCAAAATTGTATATTAAATTTCATGCATATATTCGAATTTACTTAACTGGGTTGAAAAGATTCATTAAAAGAAAAAATGTTACTTCTCCAAAATGGTTAATATATATACAGTTAGCGCACGTTATTTACAAGGCGGCCTAGGATATTTTTGCTTTTCGTACTGGGGAATTTGCTTTTTCTTCAGTGCCACAGAGAAGAAGAAGAAGAAGAAGAAGAAGAAGAAGAAGAAGAAGAAGAAGAAGAAGAAGAAGAATCTAGGGAGGGGGTGCAAAGGAAAGCTATAATTTTACAAAAGAAGGGAAGGTGAATTGAATTGGTAAAATAAAAGTGAAAGGTAATGCACATATAAATGGGTGCTTTTCTGTGTAAAGCTAACTGATTCTTATATTCCTTCTCAACTGCCATTTGATTTTTACTGTAGTTTTCAACATTCGTATCACCGAAATTCGATATGACTATTGATCATTGCATTTGCATTTGCATGTGATAATTTACTTGTATATAATTATATTATTATTACATAATCCTTAATAATAATATTCATTTAAAAGTTGGAAGTAGATGCTAAGCATAGTCTTACCGTAATATTCTCTCTCCTTTTTTATTTTAAGCTGAATAAGAGAGAGAAATGATTAAAAGAGCACCCATCAATCAGATTCCAATTTCTGTCCATAAAAAAATATATATTTATTGCAGAGCACTAAGATGATAGTATAGTGCATGGGTCCATATGGTACCAGGCTCGTATATTTTCTTGCAGGTTATTTAATGGGTTTTTTTCTATCTATTTTATTGATGGGAATTCAACTTGATAAGAGAGGTATTTATTCTTTTACATTTTTTTTTAATTTTGATCCGTACCATTGCTTTTTCTTTGATTTAATTACAAAATAGTAATTTTTTTTAAATTACAGGTTGTTTTGCTTTTGGAAAGAGGTTGTATCCTGTGATTTTGAAATTACAGGTAAAGTATGTTTACCATTAAACAAAAGTTTGAACCTATGATCTTGAAATTATAGGTAGAATAAGTTTACTGTCGTGCAAAAGTTTGAACCCATTTCTTAAAATTACAGGTGGAGTAAGTTTAATGTTATGCAAAAATTTAAACTCATGACCTTGAAATTACGGGTAGAGTAAGTCTACTGTTATACTTAAGTTCGAACCTATGATCTTGAAATTACAAGTAGAGTAAGTTTGCTGTTAAAACAAAAACCAGTTTCTCTGAGCTAAAAGAAAAGGATGAGAGAGAATGTGTACTGTGTAATAGTGTTTGCTATTTGGAAGCTGTGGTCTGTGGGTGGGCATCCTAATATTTGAGTGCATGTTTTTCTAGGCTATCAACTTGTGTATATTTTAAACAAGCATGAGAGTTTAGGTTCCACTAGTGCCTACTTGCTTTTTAAACTATATATTCTTATTCATTCCAACATTGTTCTTTCAAATCTTATCATCTTTTAGGTCTAATTTTAGTGGATTCTCCCCTCTCTTTTCTGGGGTATCCTACCCTACGACTCACCCACTTCAGTTTGCCACCTGAGATAATGCAGAATCTCTTTGCTTCTAATCAATTGACTAACTTGCTAAAAGGGATTAAGAGAATTTCCCAATTACTTGTATAAATTACCCATTGTTGAATAATACATATAAATTTAGATCCTTCTAAAAAAGTAACCTTTGTGTCATCAATGCCCTATATGCAGTAATCTTCTTCTTTCATTAAAATTAAATACAATTTTTAGGGTATAATTCTCTTATTTATCCTTTTTTTTTTCTTCTTTGAATTTGTTTTCATCTTTTATTCTAGACAAACTTTACCTGAAAAGTCAAGGGTTCGAAATTCAAGTACGAAGGTATGTGTGCATACTACATATATAATTTAAATTCATTTGGGAGTATTTTAGAAATAATTCGACTTTTTTATTTCTTTTTTAACCTTGTACTTCTGTCTCACCATTAGATTTTTTTAAAAAAAAAATAAAGGGACGAAAGTGCTAATTATGACACAATTTAATGATTCAAATATATTTTACTTTACTTTTAATGATTACGTTTTAAAAAGATATTTTAGCGTTTTTATTTTCAATCGAGTGTAGAGAGCTCCTTTCTAAACAAAGAGTTTTGGAACGTAGGAAAATAAAATTTTTAATTAAAATATAAAAAGATATTTTTTTAATTAGGACAAAATTAAAATTAATAAATGCAACAAAATTGGGTGGATGATTATTAATAGCTTACTCATACCTCAGCCGCTGTTGGAACACAAAGAAATAAAAAAGAAAGGCAATAAAGGGGAATTGAAATTTTTATTTATGTTAAGTTGAAGAATTGGTGAAGATAATAAATTTTATTATTATATTTTTATATTAAAAAAATGGAAAAATCTATCTGCAGCTAATTTATATTTTAATTTCCTAATGGGAAAAAAAGAAAGAAAGGGCAAATGGCAGTTGTCGTTTAGTGAGATTGCGAACTGAGTTGGGAAGTCGACACGTGGCTGCGCACTCCGAGTTTCTAGTGGTGAAAAGGACGGCGTTTTCAAACTGTTGTTAGAATAATATACTTTTTGTTCTAATAAAACTATATAAGTATAGAACATATCCAACGCGATATAAGATCTCACAAAATCATTTGGGTGGTTGGGTCCCACCACTCATGTTCTTATCCCATTATCTAATGGCAATTAGAAATGGATTTCTGTCCTCCGTTTTCCTTTTTAATTATAATTATTATCCAATATTATATACAATGAATTTTTACACTCAGTACAAAATTCATTCCAAAGTCGATTAGGGGCAAAGATAACCCACTACAAGAAGAATAAATTAAATGTTTCAATCAAAAATTGAATTTGGAGCTGATCCCCACACATCACTCTTATCACTTGCTATTATTATTATTTTGTTTTTATATGTTTGTTGTGCATTCATTCTTTCTAATAATTGTCCCATTAACAATTAACAACCTTAACCTTAATTGTCTTTTGACCCCCTTTTTAGCTTTTATTGCAAAACAAAGAAACAATTCCATTTCCTCTACGTACTTCTTTGTTTTTTTTTAACCTTTCTACCATTGTCCTTCGGTCAACATACGTAAAAAAAACCCAATTAAAAGTTAAAAATGTAAAGAATGGATTCTTGATTGGTAAACTGCACACTTCAATCATTGGATTTGAATTTACTTGTACCATGCGCCGGCATGATTTGTTTTTGGCTATAGTACCATGCGGTGGCAAGTCCGGTTGTTTTTGGCGATCAAAATTTCTTCTCCAGGTCAGCAGTTTACTCAAGTGCTCGATTCCGAATTCAATATTGGATGAACAATGATTAGAAGTGAGCCTTGGTCTGTGGTTCCAATAAAGGGATGGGGATACCTATAGGCACTCTGATATTACAATTGAAGCTATATAAAAATTTAATCAAGGATTGGTTGTGTATGCCTACTGTACATGGAGATTGAAAAGACTCTTAATTGAAGTATAATCTTTCAAGAGCAATCAATATTGTATTTGACTTTCTTGTGAAGTTCGTCGCAAGACTTGTATGATTGCTCGAGCTAGGATTTAGCTAAATTCTTTTAGTTTAGTGCTTTTTGAGTATGGTTGGAAACAATTATCCCTATTGTTTGATATTTTATTAAAAATTTCATTTTCCATTTTGTTCTTAAGTATATTTCTTGTTTTCACAATTATTAAAATATGAATTTTTAATTAAATAATGGATCCGACAAGAATTATACTCAGAAAAAAAAAAAAACTTAAATCAACCCATCAAACACTAATAATATTGATATATTTACAATATTTAAGCACATATTTAAAATGTTTAAGCATTTAATAGAGCGAATAATGAAATTTGATGAAGTGGAATAGGATATTAGTTAAAGAACTTTCTTCTGACACGGAATTTCACTAACAGCATTCCTTAACGCGGACCGTGACTAATATGTTATATGAAATAAAATGTGTAAACAGTAATATGTAATATGGTTAAATGTCTATTTATAGATATTTAATTTTAAAAATCTTTCTTTGATATATTAGTTTTGAATCTTTTTTACTTTTCTTTTTCGAACCCTAATTTTGTATACAACCGATCATTATATACCAATAAATGCCTATAGTGTCTAAGAGACTTTCTAAAAATAGAAGGAATCGTAGACAATGTCTATTAATTTTGTTGACACTTCAACTTGACAATTAAATAAGAAAAATCCATATTAGCATTGGAGATGTTCTAACCCTTTGTTTAAATGTGAATACTTTTTTGAAGGAAAATAATTGTGAAAAATATATAGGGAAAGGTATTCTCCCTTATTTGGAAAAGAGGAAGGAAAATATTAAATGAAGTAATATTTCATTTATTTTTCACTTAGGTACACATACTTTGAATCTCTCCAATTTGGAAAGAAAATAATGAAGAAAAAATAAAAATTTCACTCATTTTTATTAAATTATATGAATGTCCCCAATTAATCTTCAATGTACCATTATTTAAGTGAGAACACTATTGTCAATTTTCAATAAATATTTTCTTTCCTCTAAAATTTTGCCCTTTCTAAATAAAAAAAAATAAATTTATTTTCTTTTTTCATTAAATCCAAACATAAGTGTCACGACCCGTTTTCATGGGCCGGACCGGCACTAGGACCTGGGTAAGCTTAAGGCCCCCGAGGCCCGTAGTAAGCCTAATATCTGATTTCAACACCATAATTACATGAAAATATTCTACAAGTTGACCCATTATATTTT
>CANUEX010047683.1:0-17008 GCA_948099535.1 Jatropha multifida | reverse complement strand
ATTTGTGTTATGTAAATATTATATAATCATCCAATCAAAACATAAAAAATAAAGAAAAAAATTTCAAAAATTCCAATTAAAAACTTTCAAAAGCCAAATTATTTTTAAAAAATTTTAAATTTTGAAAAATGAAAATCAAATTCTAAATAAAATAAAATTTTATTAAATTAGATCAGATTTCAAAAATATATTGCTATTATCTAAATATTCATTTTAAATTTTTTTTTAAAAAAGATAACCATCCAATCAAAACATAGAAAAATCCAAAAAAAAAATCCAAAAATGATAAAAAAAAAACTCAAAAAATAGAGTGTCAACTCACATATCTTTACTTCAAGATTATATATATATATATATATATATATTATTAATATTTGTTAAACTTTTAGAATTTTGAGAGAGATTGATTATAATTAATCTGATTTCCGTATATATAGTGAAATCCGAATAGTCCGCATCAAATAAAAATTTTGAATCCTGATTAACTTCCTATTTAAAGTTATTTTAGGAGTCTATTTATTTATTAGAATAATTTATTATTATATGTTAACAGTAGTCTTCCATCAGTTTTTTGACTATTTATGTCCAAATGTAATATTTGTAAATTATTTTTTATTTATAATTTATTGTAGAAATATAAAGATTTTGAACTTCATGAAGAGAGAGTTTCCAATTTGTAGTTTTTTTTACTTAGCTTTTTTATTTGTTCTTTTATTGTTCGAACATATCATTGTTTAAAATATTGGGCAATCTAAGTATGTTTAGTAAATAATGTTTTCACAATTTAATAATTTATTCAGACTGGCGATTTTATCTACAATACATGCTTAGAGAGTTTTCGCTTCAATGGATAATGATGACTTATCAATTATGCTCGTAAAGAAATAAAAGGCATAAAGAACAAACTTTGGGGTTTATTTAGTTGGTTGACCTTGTTGTCCACGTCCAAAGCTTGAGAAATTCTCCGCTCCTTTTGTGATTTAGCAAAACTAATGCTAAAAGCTACTGACTCTCTCTCCTATTGCTGAATTTTTGATTGGCTAAACCTTTGCTCTCTCACAGCAACAAGTGCCAAAGAGAGTGTCCAACTCATTTGAAGCCTTTCTTTCTTTCTCATATAGACATTTCTTCCTTGAATTTCATTGGTCCACATCATCTTGTCCACTTGATCAACTTGCATCTGCAAAGGCTGTCTTCACCGCCCATGTGAAGAAAAGAAATGATAAAATAATCATTTGAATTTTGAACCAGGTTTATTGCTTCTTCAAAACGCAGCAGTTTTAATTTCAAACGACCAAGCAGGAGATCGTTTTGGTGCTTCCTTTTCTTGGCCCAGGTTTCTCCACGTAGCTGCTTTCTTTCCTTTAGTTGATATGTGGAATTATTGATTGGTTCTCATCAGTCCACATCTCCTTATATCAACTTGCACCAATTGACTTGCCAAGCTGCTCTCCACCATGTAAAAGGCAATATAAAATGCTGAAAGAGGCAGCTCATAAGGCTAGATTCATTGCTTTTGCTAAAACTGTAACGTTTCAATCCAAACGATTTGACGAGAGGTCATTTTGCAGCTCACTTCGTGCTTGGTTCTTAGCTGTCCACGTTGATCAACTTTTCACCACTCTTTCAAATTTATAAACATTGGACAAAGGCTTTTCAATCTTTTCAGGGACATGACTTGGGCTTAAATATTAACAAGATTTTAATAGCCTTGTTTGTCCTTGTTTGAGGCCAAAAGGGTCATATGTGGTCCAATTTTGCTCAAAATAGCAAATATTAGTGCAGTCTATATGATAGTTCAATAAACAGAGAAAATCATGTAAAATGAATTTTTATTATTATTTTAATATTCAAAATGAGGCTAAATTTAATTAAAATAAATAGTAAAATATATGCATGTTTTGTTGTTATCAATAATCCATACTAACATTTTTAAAGATGGAATAACCACTAAACCTCTGCGGAAAAGAATGTAGAATCTTAAGGACTAGCAATACTTTTGTTCCTGAAAAATGTTTATGGAAGGGGGGTGAATTTCACTAAACTCAGTGAATAACAATAAATAATGCAAACTCACGCATTCAAGCAGTATGCTTTCATAATATAAGAATTGAGCACACTTTCCACAAGCACATGTCACAACATCAGTACCTTCAAATATATTACATTTAGATATTCACAACATGTGAAAATTGATCAGTAGTGTCACAAATCTACCCATCGGCTCTTGACTTACTTTTCTCATTCTCATATATATATGGAGCCAATCCGCTATATCTGGCTAACAGTCCCATAGTAACCTATATCGTCTCAATTTTCACCCAAATATAAAGCACATCATTTTCACAATACAATATATGCAATATATGAATGCAATCAAAGATGAAAATTATATATTATGGTAGAACTGAAATATTATATATGTAAGATGGATGATACTAATATTATAATAATGATAGAATTTTAGAAATTAATACTGATTATATTATAATAACAATAGGAATAGGAAATGAACATTGATTGTTTTGAAATAATGTAGGGAGTATAATATGCATATGAAATGCATGTATGCAATGATGGTGTGCACTATTTATTATTACTCACAGTGATAATAGAATGTTTCAATTCTACTTTAGATCCTGACTTTGAGAAACTGTCGAGGAACTCGATCGATCTAAAAAGAGATATATAATAAAGAAAAATATTATCAGACACTGAATCCCTTAACTAAGATATTTAAATAATTAATAAACTTATTTATTTATTTTCGTTTGTCAATTTAAATCTAATTTCTATTTTATTTTTAGGAGCATCCCCTCACAATATAACTATCCATTTATATTTCAATATAAATTAACTTTCTAAAATAATAACCCAGTATATTAACTAACTATTCCTTATTCAGTCTGTTTATCGATAATTAATTAACCAAATATTCAACCATTAAAATGATGACTTATAATAAGCCTTCAATTCAATAACTTATAATTCACCCAATAAAACCTTAATTTCACAATAATTACTACTTACCATCGATATTTAATATCCAAAAATTAAATTAATTTCCACAACAATATTATTCTAAACCAATATTAATAATTCTCGACCTATAACTAAATAATCAATTAACTATCATAATTCTACCAATATAATCAATCTCCTATAATTAATCAATTACTACAAATATTCAATTTAACCAATTGATTACTAAAATTATCCTCAAAAATAATAAAATTCACCATCCACATCAATAATAAATTTAATCATTCAAATACTAAAATTTAATTACTAACTAATTAATAAATTAACTAATTAAATTCTGAAAATAATTTAAAATTTGTACCCAATAATTTCAGTCCAAAAATCATAAATTTGAAGGTTGAATTCCATCGGAGAGGAGAGGATATGGTGGCCAGAGTTGCTCAAGGGAGGGGCTGCCGGTGGCCAGCACAAGGTGAGGTGAGCGGAGGAGAAGCTGGAGTTGCTGTCATCGAAGTCGCGCGAAGAAGAAGAAGCTGCGGCTGGAGTCCACTGGCTTCAGGCGGTGGCACAAGGAGCAGCGATTGGTGGCCTGTGTGCTGCTGTCGCGCACGAAAGAGGAAGCTGCAGGAGAAAACGCGACTGCGTGCGGTGGTCGCGCGAAACGAGGAGGTGTGGCTGGCCGGCGCGGTGCTACAGATGGCGGTGCAGTGAGAGGGAGGTGGCCGGAGATGCTGCTGGGCTTGATGTCGTACGGTGAGAGAGAGATGAGAGTGAGATTGAGGGTGACAGAGAGTTGCTGTGAGTGAGAGATGAGAGGCTTAGCGTGAGAGGGACGAAGAAGAAGAGAAATAAAAAGAAAGTAAAAGACAAGGAAAAGATGGGAAAAGAAAGAAAAGAAATAAAATAGAAAAATTATTGAAAGAGTACAAACCGCCTACAATAATGAGAAAGGGCGAAAATAGTAGTGCACAGTCATTAATAAAATATTTTATTTGGGTTCAATTAAAATTAACTCGGCCTAATAAAAAATATGTTTTATTTTTAATTGATTTAATAATTTTTCAATCGATTTTAGAGCGAATTGAAATGATTTTTAATTTCAATAAAATATTATGTGACGTAATATTATTGACTAATAATTTATAATTAAATTTAAATAAAAATATTTCGAAAATAAAGTTTTAGGGTATTACACCGTCTATGGGCCGCTTAAGCCTTTGGAAAAATGTCCGAGCCGATGAACTGTCTATGGGCTGTTTAGGCCTTTGGAGAAGTGATTCGCTTACGCTTCTAGAAAAATGTCCGAGTGGATGAACTGTCTATGGGCCTAAGTTCTTGAGAAATGTCCGAACGGATGGACTCTGAATTATAATGTTAAAAATGAATCTTCTTCTTTCTTCTTTTTTCTTTTTTCTTTTTTCTTTTTTCTTTAAAGGGTATCTCCTAATTCATAGAAAATATCATACAATAAAATGAGCACTTTATTCAAGTCTAGAAGACAGTCTCAAAACTAAACTAGGAAAAGTATCACAGTTGTAATACTGCAAAGGGAAGACATTTATAACACAATGAAACAAATGTATAATTGATAAATGACGCCTCTTCTCAAGAGATTCAGCGTCCCAACTGATGGAAGAAATTTACACTTCCTAGTCCTTCAACCAATCAAGTTTTGTAGGACTTTTGCAAGCAAATACAGCATGTATCATATGCAAATTATGAAAAACTGATGAATTGCTAGTGTCATAATTCATTTGTTTATGTATATATTTGGTGGTTGAGGGGCTGCTACAACAAATATTTTGCTAAAGTATAAAGTTTCCAACGAAATCATATATTAAGTCTAAGCAAGCTATTATCAAAATACATCGTGTGTGTAATGAAAGAAAATATTGAAAATATGATATTGTCATCTGCCATTTTTTTTTTTTTATATGAACCTTCCATTTCATGCAATTGATTGTTCTTTGAATAAATTACTAAAACCTTCATAATACAATATAAACTATATCTCTATTGTTTCAAAATTAGGCACCTTAATTCAGATAACTTGCTTGCTGAAAATTGATAAGTATCATACTTTGAAGGGTAAAATACATTGAAGTTTGTAATATAAACATCCAAATTGTAATCAAATTACACATTAAAGTACGGTTAAATAACAACAATCATACACTACTCTACCATTGCCGTATATACCACCATCATAACGACAGGCGTTAATTTTTAATCAGCAAATAAACTGAGAGATGCAAATTTCCTTTTCCAGGAAAATTTCCGGTGAAAAGCACAGAAACCAAACAGAAAGGAGCAGAAAAATAAGCATGATAAATAATAGGAAATAGAGAAATCTAATCTGAAGTGGACTTGTATTGCATTATCAATGATCAATCGATCAATATCAGCACGTATAACTAAAAGAAGGAGAGGTAGAGTTTTACCGAGACTATTCTGTAATAGAAGCCCAAACTTTAGAGTTTTTGCGGACAAAATATATTTAACCTTATTTTGTTTAATAACTTTATAATAAATTTAAAATATATGCTAATACAAATTTAACGTGTAATTCAAAAAATAGTGAGATCAATATACTTATATTTTATTGTTGCTGTCATAGAAGGTGTGTTCCACGTTCACCACGCCATTTGTTAAACTCTAAGAATTTTGAGAGAGATTGATTGTGATTAACCTGATTTTAAGGTATATTTACTGTATATATAGTGGAGTCGTATCAAATAAGTATTCCGAATCCTGATTAACTTTCTATTTATAGTTATTTTAGTAGTCTATTTATTTAATTAGAATAATTTATTATTATATATTAACAATCTTAATATTAAATTAATTTAATAAAAATTCTTAAAGTTATTTTAAAATTATAATAAAATAAAAAAATAAAAACTACTTTAAAAACATATTTTTCAAGGTTTCATTTCAGAACAATCAATTTTAAATTAAAATTACCGTCTTATTTAAAAAATTAAAAATTTAAAATCGAACTTTAAAACCATAATTTTGGTTATGGTTTAAAATTAAAAACCACTGACCAAGATTCAGTACCAATTATAAATCATTTGATTTTGATTTTTCATTTAAAACCAAAATGCGGTCGCATGGAGATTTAGATATGGACATGAGTTCCTCTTCAACAAATAAGTAGCAACCTCTTTTTTATTGGTCAAAACAAATTAATTATTTTTTAAAGCAACTCAAATTCTTATTAAAATAGGTAATCAATTAATTGAAATAGAGTTAAAAAAAATGATATAGCTGTTTTAGGAGAAACTTACAATATCATTTCCTATCATTTGTGAAATATAATTAGTTTATTATTTTTTTTAGATATGCCAACTTGTCGCTATATTTTATTTTTGTTATATTACTGGATTCTACTGTCCATTTTTTGCATCTTTTCCGTTAAATCAATAAGAAAACATAAAAATTAGATGAAAGATACTAAAAAATTGTACCAAAAAATTAGAGTGCGATTCCTATAGTTTGAAAAATGTAACTAGTTAGTCATAGAATTTGTCATGCCCAAAATTTATAATGCGACGATCCTAGGATTTAAATAGGCTTAAATGCACCAAGCACCTCATAAATCCCACAACTAAACTAATCCAATTGCACACATTACTTATCTTGATTATTAGTTTATATGGGCTATAATCAATTTATTTATTTATTTTATTAATTTCTTGAATCACTAAATATAATCTTTCACCTACTTATATAATCACATACCACATTATTATAATATAACTTACTTATGTACCATTCTAATATCATTTTCGAAAGTACTACGGAGCAACTAGAGATCATATAACTTATCAATAGCTTATAATATCAATATCTATTTACTTTATTCACAAGTTTTTTGTTGGAAGAAAGAATTCAAGAAGCTGATGGACCAGGATCATCTTTATCTAAAATCACAAACGCGTGAATGAGTTATCAACTTAATGAATTATAATATCATATAGATAGTATGTACATTGAAAAGTATCTTAGGGTTTAACATTTATTGCAATAACAGATGGTAGTACTATTATAGCTTATCAATAGAAATAAATTCATATGAAAAGATTCATAGTAATCTAATCAATGTCACAAATGAAGTTTCATTTAGAATACGTAATATCACAAATGAAATATCAATAAGAATTTGTAGTAATCGAATGAATATCATAAATGAAATATCATTAATATGACAGATAATCGTATAGATAGCACTGAAAAAAATATATCGCTACGTATATTCCAGTGTTATCACACATTTCATACTTTAGGACAGTAACTTCTCCCTTAATCACAAATGTCTATGTGCACATAGCCTGATAGTTTAGCCCCTATCTAGATTGAGATTTTGTTATATTCGCTAACAAACAGCTTGGTACAAAAATAAGTATGGAGGCCAAATAAGTTTCACAATTTATAATCTCAATATTGCAATTAACAAATAATTTTAAATACCAGCAATTGTATTTATTTGGTCAAAAGTTTCAATATAACAGAAAAGGTTAAACACTATAATTCTCCTTGAACTTGAGTATTTGACTCATTTCTGTCACTTATAATTCTGAAATGATTTGTAGTAACCCCTTGATTTATATTCACACATAAATATATATTACACTTTTAGTTTATTTCTAGCTCTTTATTGACGTTCAAGGTTCTTTAATATTTTTATTCATTTAAAATCTAAAATTTTGAGGACAAAAATTATGCATATTGAACTTAATGTTCATCCATTTTATATCTATAGTCATGGTTAAATCATTTAGATTTAAGTTTGTTCAACTTTAGTGCAAATTAGGAAAATTCAAAATTTTCAGCATGTGAGTCACTTGTATTCTTTTATTTATATTTTTTTTTCATAAATCATTTTGCTCTCAAATTTTTACACAATAATCCCAACATCTTAAAGCACTCTCATATTAAATTTCATAAATTTTGGAGTTCATTAGCCTATTTAAATAAACAAATTACAGAACCAAAATTTTCAATTTTTGTAGACTCACTCGTCTCATTTTGTTATTTAGTATTTATAATTTCTTTTATCATTTATACCTACCCTTTTAACACGACCTTATTAACATCTTAAGCTATATTTTTGAAAAATTTTGTAATTTTTGACATTTATTTACATTGTCAAATAGTTTAAATACTATGGTGAAATCTATTAAAGTATCACATTGAGCAACTCGTATTTACTTAATTGTAAATCTTTTTTCTTTAATCTTTTAAACTTTTCCTTTTACCACAACCTTGCTAATGTCATTACCTAACTCTATGTAAAATTTCATAATTTTTTAATCTTTTTTACATATTTATCAAACAAAAAAATAATAATTAAATTTAAGCAGTTTCATTGAGACAGTTTAAAAATTATAATTTCTAGCTTTTATATGTTCAACTCATTTTTATCCTCACCAATTTCTAACATCTTAAATGATTAATTAGCATGTTTAAAAGATAATTTTAAGTTTTGATTAAAAAAATAATTTTAAACTTTGATTCATTAAATTGAATGTTTAAGCCTATAGAATAAAAATTAAAATGCAAAATATAATATACTTTACCTCTTTTAGTTCCTCTTATTTTTTCTTCCTTCTTATTGGTTTAACTTTTCCTTTAGAATACTTGCAGACACTTATGATCAATTGTTAAATAAGTCATGACAGGTTGGAGATCAATAGAAATGGGAAGAAAAAAAAGACTATGGTTATGAATTTTGTTGGAGGTGGAGAAGTGAGTTTTATCTTTTAATGCACTTCTTGTTTTCTTTTTGCTAAGGAGATGATTTACCTCCTGCCCTTCTTCATTTTTTATAGTGTAGGATTTTGATTTGCAAGTGAATTCTTTTAGTAGTAGATAAGTCACTTGATTTATAGATGAGTCCTTTAATTTATAGATGTGTCATTTGATTTATAGACGAGTCTTTTGATTTTTGGGTGACTCGTTTAATTTGTAGGTGGTTCATTTGATCTGTAGGTTACAAAAAAAAATTCTTTTATCACTTATCTGCTTATTTGCATAATATTTGACCTATAAAACTTTTATTGCATCTAGGGTGTTAAAAAATTTTCAAAAATAAAAAGAATGTTTTTACCATTTCATATAGTACTTGATAGAAAAAAATATAAAAATTAGACAGAATGACTTATAATCTGAAAAAGTAAAATATAAAAATATTTTAATTTATTTTAAAACACACAAAAACATACTAGTTTACATTTCATAAACCACAAAAATCATACCATAATTTTTTTTTTTTCGCTCTTTCAGAGTACATATTCTCATAGAAAATAGGTAAAAACTTTAGTATGATTCCTGTGATTTGCGAAAAATAATTAATTCTTGCTAGACTATAAATTTTTTTTTCAATTTTTACATTTTTTTGTTAAATACTTTATGAAATGATGAAAATAATTAATCCTTGCTAGACTATAATTTTTTTTTTCAATTTTTACATTTTTTTTGTTAAATACTTTATGAAATGATGAAAATACCCAAACCAGTTATATTTTTCAAACAATATGACTACACTATAATTGCACAAAAAGAGCTAATAGTATAACCGAAACAAAATATAAAGACTAATTAATATATTTAAAAAAAAGGAACAAACTAATTTTATTTAGCAAACCATAAAGATTGTATTACAATTTTCCCAAGAAAATAATTTGACTTAAAAAAATAATCGACTTATTCAAACTAATTGGAAAGAGGTACTAAAAGAATAGCAACAAAATGCACTAAACCTGTAAATCTTGATAGAAAGCACAACAAAAATGAATGCAAAATACCTGTTTTGTTTATCAAGTACAAAAACTTATTCTGTTCCAATATTCTCTTCTAATGGACTTTTGAGGGTTTTTGTTTAGTCCAAGGATCTATGACTGCCCTAAATGTAACAAGTTCAATAAACTTCAGAAATCCTAACTCAATTGCACTGTAAAAATTTTAAAAATAACTTGGTTGGACTTGGAAACGGTGCGAGACACCAAAACCAGCCAGAAACTACAGCACAGCTCAGGTATCTTTTATTCCATAGCTTAAGTCAACTGAAAATCCCCATCTGTGTGGAAAACTATAATCCCACTTTTTTCTCCAGCTTTTGGATCTGGTTCAGGAATATCCAGGTCATCTGCAAAGGGAAACAATCCACCAATAAGAACATAAAAAATTAAAAAAATAAAAAGAGGAAAAACAGGTGAACTATTATTTAATCTGCATAAATAATTATATTACACTAATCAAGAACTCCATTTAAAAAAAATAATTTAATCATCTCTTTATTTTATAACCATCCAACTACATAGTCTTTCCGCTACCGTCCAACTATAAATTGATGGAACATCTGAACCTTTGTGAGAGCAAACTCAAAGTAATAAAAAATTTGAGCAAGTGAGAAATTATAAATCCTTGAGTGTGATGACAAACTCATTATCATGCGCACATGAATTTAGCCATATAATATAAAAAGATTTTAGGTCAACAGGAACATGCAACATATGTCCCTGTATGTGTGTCCATGAAGAAATGTGTGACCACAAACGGCCATAGGCATAGTGAAAGAGGCAGAGAAATAGTACCATGACATGGGGAGCAATTCTAACACAATACACAGGGAATCCTGTGTAGAATTTGAATGGTCCTCCCGACTTGAGAGTCTTCATGGCACAGTCTAAAGAGCCAGTGTATGGATACTTTCCCTGGGAATCAGGTTGCATTTTCTGAATTTGAGTTTTAACATAGTCAAAAGGGAGACTGCAAGCTGAAGCAAAGAACCCTGACACGCTACTTGCACCTGAGAAGGGAAAAAAGGTTGGTTAACATTAAATAAGAAGTGTCTAGCCTAGAGCTTAGAAGAAGAAACATAATGACAAAATGCAATTTTAACTTTTAGGATTTCGCAGTGGAACGTTTAATAAGATATCACAACTAAGACCTTTAGATTCCATTAAGGCAGCATTGAATGTGCAGAGTACACCAGACACACAGAGTTGGAAGTCAATTACAAAAAGTAAAACTTTAACTAAATACTTTGAGACCATAGAGCTGCCTATTGTATTCATATCTAAAAGGCATCAGGAATGTAAAAAGTTACAAAATGATTTAAATCACAAAGATAAACAGATTTGAAAGCTTGTCTATTTGAACAAATATGCTTCATCACTTCTTCACTTTTAACTATGTAGTCTTATGTCTCCTGTCCATAATCAATCCTCTGCCACACTCTTTCAGTATCATTACATTTATTAATTTTACTACCTCAAGAATTTGAAAAGGATTCAGCATGATGAAAAAAGAAGGTGTGATCAACATGATAGTCATAAAATTTGAAATTCTTCTACTAAAGACATTGTGTCATTCAAAAGAATCCACAAATACTTTAATAGACATATGAAATTAATCCACAAGTACATATTTGCAATGAATCTTACCTATTACTGTAGCAGCTTCACCAAAACCAAGGTTATCCCTGAAAAACTCAACACTTTGATCATATGAAGCAAGCATCCCCATGTTCAATGCCATTGCTCTCACAACAGTAGGGCCTGCACCTTTCCAAAGAGCCAAAACTCCTTCATCTGCCACAATTCGGTAAAGGGCATGGAAGGCATTTGTGTAATTTCGACGCTGAGCAGCAGGTAAAGTAGCATCAGCCTGCATACGGATAAGCGCTAAATCTGCCGGACTGCCAACACATGCCCCAATAGCACCAGCAGTCAGCCCACACAAAGCCTTCTGATATAGAGGAAGGGGCTTCCCATCATTGGCTTCAATTGCTTTGTTGGTCAGCATTCTAAAAAAACAAACAATTGGGCAAGAAGAATACATGTTAGATTTGGAGAAAGATCATAACAATTTCACAAGGTAAAACAAAATTGAAAAAAGTTGGGAGGAAACAGCAAATGCAATATTCAAAAGAGTAACAATGTACAAATGCACACACTTTTAAACGTAAAGGCGCAGGCACTTATGCCATTACCCACTTCCCCATTGAAACACATTATCCACTTACCTGAATGATCCAAGTCGAGCAGTTGTATATGTGGCTTGCCTGAGTAGTCCAGCAGATAGACCCTGCTCAAAATATTGTCAATTAGGCACAGTTCATACACGTAGTACAAATCTCAAATTGAAAGCACACAATTTCCTGGCTCAATTGTGTCAAATGAATTATAGTTTCCATGGAAACTCCCATTAAAGATTGAGAAGCAACCAAATATCAAATACTCAAATGTCTGATCTTCAGATATTAGATCTTCCCGTTATACAAATTTAAATTTGCAATCGAATAGCCCTAATTTTTGCCCCATTTTAAAGGGATTATGATTGACAAGACAACCTCAAACTTTCAAGCCGGAACATATGCAAACCCAAATCAAGCATTAACAAAAATTACATTTTATAACGCAGATCTTGTATAAATTTAATAATGTAGATAGATAAAAATTCCATGCTACAAAATTCAAAATTCACTTAGTTAGTTGAATCCAACCTTATAAAAGGCACCATAACCTTCCTCCTTGAGCATAGTCTTTGTCACCTGGGCAGCTGAACCCTGGCCCAATTGAATCCTCACCTACACCAAACCCAAAAAACAACAAACCATCAAAACAGAAACCAAGCATACCCAATTTAAAAAAAACAAAAACCATATACATCATTTCCAAAGAAACCCATCAAATCCCAGATCTAAAAAACCCACCAAAAGTACCCATTTCTGCTCCAAAAATATTCAAACTTTAAATTATACACACTATCAAAAGACTGAACTGATCTATAAAACATTTGTACAAATCAATATAATTTCTATAAACAGGGAATATATCTAATACCTTAACCATATCGATGGGCTGTATTACACAGGTGGCAAGCATGCCAGAGGCACCGCCGTTAACAAAGGGCTTAACGGTAGGCCAGACACCAGCTGGTTGAGCCTTCTTCTCTTCTCCCATTTTTTCTGTGTAGATTCAAGAAATGCACGGGACGGCGTGAGAGAGAAAGAGAGAGGGTTTTCTTGTTTAGAAGGAAGGCAAGGAAGGTTCAGAAGGAGAAAGAACGCAATATAAGCTAGACAGCACGCAAACTAGTATTTTTTATTTTCTTTTTTTATATATATATATCCGTTACCTTTCTCTCGTAGAGAGAGAAAAAGGAAATTTTGGTATGGAATTTCTTTTTTTTTTTAAAAACAAAATTATCAATCGAATGGCATGCAAATTACAATGCACAGCAATTGGATTTTTGACTGGGTATCAAAATTTTGAGTTTTTAAATAATGGATTTGATTTTGTGGACGATATTACCCCTTTTTTTGTAGTTGCAGTTTTTGGTGGAGAGAAGATTGCTATCAATATCATGATAAATGAAATGATTTGACATAAACAAAACCAAAATTGAAATTAATTAATTGACTCTATTTGACGTAAAAAAAATTTATTCAAATAAAAGTTATTAATAATAAAGAATAAAGAATAAATTTAGTCTCTCCAATAGTTTGTCGGATTAAAGAGGATAAATTTTACTCTTTTTTTATCAATTTTAATTTTTTGAAATTATTTAGTGTAAACCATCAATATCTCGGTCACATAATTAGAAACCGATTAATTCAACTTAAAGCTTAATTATAGTTAAAATATCTCATCTCTTTATAAATGCGAGACAATCAGTAACCATGACTAGTGTAAACAATCAATAACCATTAATAATTGATAAATATTTGCGATTGGCTTTCATCGTAAAATATAAATGGTTTAAAGTTTTTTATGGAGATTAAAAAAATAATTAATTATAATAAAATTAAGGGTAATTTAATTAAATTATTTTTTATCTCATAATTAAAAATAATTTGTGAAAATAGTTATTATATCTTACTCAAAATGACTTTTTTTTAACAAAATAATCAACTAAAAATAACTTATATTCTAAGAGGAGAGTAATAGCTTAATTAAATTTTAATAATAATAATTATTAAAATATTAAAATGACTATAAAAAATATAATTATTTATATATTATCATATATTATTTTGATTTTATGTTTTTTTTTTTTAAAAAAAACTGGCATCGGATAATACCGTCATTTCACCATTTTTTTTTCGTTGCAATTATTTATTGTGATTCTTCCTACTTGGTTGGGTTCTTTGCAACTAAATTTGACCTTTAGTTAGACGATAAGTTGTTTTGAGCGAATCCAAGCTTTTACTTCATTGAAAATAAATTGAAGGGTTTGGACGGCTCTCAAGGGCAGTTAAGTAAATTCAGTATGTGACAAAACCATTTGATATATTGAGCGATTTTTTCAAGCCAAGGGCTTAGAAATATACTTTTCCTATTTTGTTTGGAAAAAAAAAGTGAAAATAGAGAAGAAAAATAACTATTTTTTATTTAAAAATAAAATTATAAGTTAACTTTGATTTAGTTTGATGAAATGTAAAATTTGCGGATAAATTTCACTTATTTTATAAAAAATCTATGAAATTTCAAATTTTCTTATTTCATTCAAGAACAAAAATGTATAGCTCTAAAAGATACTTTTAGAAATTAAATGGTTTAATTTTCATATTTAACAAAAAAATTTATAAAATTTTGATAAATTTATTTAGTGTTTAAATTAGGTCACTTGGATTCTAACAATCCAAACAATAAAAGTTGTATCATTATTAAGATTTAATCACCAAAAAAATCTGAATTTATGAATTTTTTTTTAATTTGATTAATATCATGTACTTATTTTTTCTTATCAATTTTTAAATCCTTCCAGAATCCATCAATATTTACTAACCCAATTATCAATAGGCCTTAATTTTTTATCAATTCACATCCATATAGACATGTCACGTAAGAAAATTAACCTAAACATAAAATTATCTAAAACAATATTCTTTTCTAATTGGATCTTATCTTCTCTTTTACCAATAAACATCGCCTTCGTTGAACACTCAGATTTTGTTTATCATGAAAATAGAACTATATAGTTTTAATTTTTTTCCATTTTTCTAAATATTATTTTTTTAAATCAAATAGATTTAAGATATAAGAGAAAAAAATATCAAAAAAATTAAAAATATTTAATCATCAATAGACCATATAGTTATCACAAGGAGATATAAATCTCTTACTAAATTAAAATTATAATAGTTACAAATAATTCAGTAACGAAAAGAAAAAAAATTATTGTTAAAAATATAACTCTTTCAAAACTCATCTAACAAAAAAATATTTCAATGTATATAGATATATAAATATATCAATAAAATATTTTTCTTCTTTTTTATCCCTTCTAAATAAAAAATTATAAATATTCTATTTGAAAATTTATTTTTGAAAAAATACATTCAATCAAATCATACAAACATAAACAAAAAATATATTAATAAAAAAATATATTTTCTTTCTTTTTTATCTATATCTTAAAAGAATTAAATATTTAATAAATAAAATATAAAAAAAATATTTTCAAATGTATCATTATCATATATGTTTATCGAAAACATAAATTTAACAAAGATAAAATTTAAATTTTTAATTGTTTAATTATGTATATGTATTTTTAAAAAAAATAATTTCTTTTAAATAACACGGTAGCCCGAAATAACACTATGGGCTACCAATAAAGAATAACCCTCCACTCACTAAATTAGTGAAAACACTTATGGTATAAAGGATTCGAACTCAAGACCTTTCACTCTTTACGTAAGTGAAAAGATATTATTAGCTTAAAAATAATTATATATATTAATAATAAAATATAATTTTTTGATTGTCTATGATTAAAGTTATTTTAGGATATCTCAAATTTTATTAAGAGCGTTATCGAAAATGTAATACTCCGAAATTTTTATTTTAAAATAATTCTCATTTAAATTTAATCATTAAATTATTAGCCAATAATATTACGCCACGTAATATTATTGAAACCGAAAACTATTTTTATTCGCCTTAAAATTAATCGAGTAACCGTTAATCAAATAAAAATCGGACCAATATTTTTTTTATTGGACCGAATTAATTAAAATTAGACCCGAGTCGGATATTTTTGATAATCACTGTGCATTACTATTCTTTTCCTCCGACATATTATGTTAGGGACGGTTTGTTTTTATTAATAATTTTAACTTTATTATTTTTTTTCTTTTTCTTTCTTTCTTATCTTTCTTTTCCCTCTTTTCTTTTTATTTTCCTTCTCTTCTTCTCCATTGAGCACACCAATCAACCCTCCCTCTCTCTTCCTCTTTCTCTCTCCCTGCCTCTCTCTGTCTTTCTCTCTATGCAAAGACCACTTGCAGCGCCACCAGTACCACCACAGCAGCTCCACGCTCAGCTCCTCCTCACGCGGCCACTGCTTCTCCCTTCTCCTTCTGACGCGCGAACCAGCAGCTCCGGCAAGCTGCAACCGTGCCAGCAACCCAGAAACACCGGAACTTCCACTGCAGAAGCTCCGCGCCACAATTCCTCTGCCAGGTCGCCGCCGATTCAGCCTTCAGCAGCTGATTCTCCGCCGATTCAGTCACCTCAACCGCATCTCCACCACGATCCAGCCACCGCTGACCCGATTTCAGCCCATTGAGTCCGATTCCGGTGAACTCAATTTATGGTTGATTTATTTAAGTGATTTAAATAATTTTTATGGTTGATTTATTATTTTGGATGGTTGATTGGGTTATGATATTTTGTGATTGAGATTTTATCACGGTTGATTTATCGGATATGTGTGGATTTAATTATTTTTAGGGCTGATTTTAGTAATTAATTAGTTAAATTAAGCATTTGTGATAGTTGATTTATTATAGAAGGTTGAATTATTAATTGGTTGATTTTGTTATATTTAGAAGGTGTATTGTTAGGATTTTAGTAAATTATTGATTATTGGGTTATATGTTGATTTATTGATTTTAGTCTAAAATTATATTATTTATGAAGGTCAATTTGATTATAGGATATTAATTATTGATTGTGGTATTTTTGATTGATTAATTAGTTATGTGGTTGAGTGATTAATTGGAGAAATT